>PVKA01006946.1:0-80581 GCA_004027165.1 Ctenomys sociabilis
TCTATCTATCTATCTATCTATCTATCTATCTATCTATCTATCTATCTATCTATCTATCTATCGATTTTTTTTTGCAGAACCCGGGATTGAACTCAAGCCCTCCCCAACCATTTCAACAAAACTTCAAGGAGCCAAAGGCAGTGTGAAGTAAAATCACTCCATACCCAATGAATGCTGTACCTCTACAAGTACAAAACATGAAAATCAGAAAGCATCAAAGTGACATTACTCAATGTGCCATAATCAATCTCTGAAGAAAAGTATACAAACACTTTTTTATAAAGATACTCTCACATGGCTTCAACTACCAACAATGACTTCATCTTACAGGTATAAAAAGAACAATGAGAAAAATTATCATCTTCACCCTGGCTTTCAAGCATAGTAGAGCTAATTAAAAGAAAGGACAGTTGTAACCATTACCACACAAAAAAATAGTTCCAGGTTTAATTACAAAGTGAACTTAATCCTTATCTACTAATTAATATCTGCCAAAGGACTGATCCTATAAATATGAGTCTGCATATAAATTTACTTAAAAAAATGTGGACACTTAACTAAAATATAAAGAAACTACTAAATAATACTTGAGGTCTAGGGATATAGCTCAGTGGCATAAGTGCCTCCCTGCAAGTGTAAGGTTTTGAGTTCAATCCCCAGCACCAAAAAAAGAGAAAAATAAAAACCTTGAGAAATGCTGATGGACCATCTTGAAAATATTAAGTCACTGTCAAAGAGTACAATGCAAAGTCAAAGTGGAAAATCATTTAATGAAAGTCTTATGGCTAGTGAGATAGTTCAGCAGACTAAGCACCTGCTTACGCAAGCATAGGGACTGGGGTTTGATCCCCAGCAACACATGCCATGCCAGTCCTGTTCCTGGGTGCACTGAGCCAGCCACTGCTGAGACCAGGCCTGGTGGCACATGCCTATAATCCTAATGCTGGGGAGGCTAAAAACTGGATAATTACTTTGAGTCCAAATTATATACTTAGACCTTGCACCAAATACATTAAAAAAAAAAAAAAGTCTTTTTGCTCCTACCCTCTAATATTTTAAGACACAGAGAGCCTTGATATTCTTGGATGTTCAATTTCAGGTAATGTAAATTTTTGGTACTGCAATATATACAATGGAAAAGGTAGAATATGAGAATCAAAAATTATTTCAAAGGTAGCTATTTTCTTAAAACTCATCCTGTTCACTTCCCCTATCTCTATCAGCAGATTATCCTGCAGTTATTTAAACTGTCATGTTTCCCAGCTTTTTCCTTGCCTTATCTTCATTGTCCAATTCTCAAGTTTTCGCTTTCCTTTTAATTGTTATACCTTTCTATTTTTATTTCTTCTTTGAGTTCGAGACTATATCATATTCACACATGTAGGTCTGGTTTCTTTCACTTATATCTTCAAGTGGCATCACTTAAATATGAAGGCTTCGAGCTTATCATTCTTTCTAGCTGAGTAATACTCCATTGTATAAAAATACATCTTTTTCAACCATTCCTCATGTAACAGGCATCTTGCTTATTTCCAAGATTTGACTATCACAAATTGTGCTGCTATACACATATATTACTATATGACATTTTCAGTTCCTCTGGGAATATTCCCAGTAGGGGGATAGCTGCCTTGAATGGAATTTCCATTCCTAGTTTTTTAAGGAGTCTCTACACTGATTTCCATAATGGTTGCACCAGTCTACATTCCCACCAGCAGTGGAGAAGGGTTCCTTCCCCGCAGCCTCTCCAACATTTGTTGTTGGTTGATTTATGATAACCATTCTTTGGGGAGTGAAATGGTATCTCGGTGTTGTTTGAATTTGCATTGATTTGTTTATTATAACCATTCTTTCTAGGGTGAGATTGTATCTCAGTGTTGTTTTAATTTGCAATACATGACAGGAGCAAAGCCATACACTTATAAGCACAAGATGAACAAGGCAATGACCCTGAGAAACATCAGGTTTTTGAAATTAGCAGTTAATTGGTAGGATTCTAACCCAACTAACTATACATGCTGATACCTGTGAACCAAGCAACTGCACGGAAGATAGCAATGGGTAACAGAAGGGTCACACTTGGAAACTCTGTCATTCTGGTCTTCTAAAAACATACTTTTTGGCATGACATACCAATTATTACCATACTCTCTCTCAAGCAAGTTTGTTTGCTGTTTGTTTTTAAAGTGTGTAATAAATGATAAAAAAAGGGAAAAAAATGTTATTGGACTGTCCTGCTACAAGGCTGTCTATGGTTAGATTTCTAAATTTCTGTGTAAAAATATGTTTATTCATATTCTTTAAATATTTTTCATTTTTTAAATTTTTATCTCCATAGTTTTAGGGACGTAAAGTTTAACATATCAATATTTCATGGAAAATACCTGTTCTATGTTATGCCTAAGATGTTTGATATTCAGACAGAATAGTGAAGTTACACCCAACTGTGTATGTTGTAGGGTGATAATAAGCTATTCTTCTGGAGGGTTAACAACCTATGTTTGCAGACCAAAAATTAGAGAAATAGAAGGGCCACAAGGACAGCTAACATTTTGACCCTAGCCTTCAAGGACAATGAAGACTTAGGACACAGGAGAACCTGTATTGTAACATCATGTAACTCAGCTGTGTCCTAAATTTTCTGATCAAGGAGATTACGGGGCCACAGAGCAACGTGATTGATGACAGTGTCCTCAGGAGAGTTACATGGAGAGAAAATATTCTCTCAGGCTTTCACAGAGAGCAAATTGGTCAAGCAGAGGCCATGACTCATCCACATGGCTGACACTGAAAAAAGATATGCAAACTGTGGTACAGGGTTATAGGATAAATCCTGAGGGTACATCACTGCCCTTATCAGGTACAAAACATACATTTCTTGTTATATAGGTCTTGCTTTATCTTGGTCTTAACCTTCTAGCAGAAAAGTATAAAAATGAGGTATATAAAGTAAAGCCATACTAATACGCTGAGCTGTGAAAGGCTCAAGTCAACAACTTCTGTGGATAACCTACTACAATTGTGAACTGCTGGACTGTGTTGGATTGTTTTGCTGAATTCACACATCTATAATATTCAGATGCCAATGGAATATTGATATCTGACAGGACTAAACAAAAAAGGGGATATAAAGGAAGGTCCATTCTGTATTTGTGTATACAGTATAGGTAGGATAGATATACACCTACTTTCACTTAAATGAGAAGAAAGATTTGTTCTAATAGTGTTTGGACTGGATATCATATCTGCATCTTTGTAATATGGATAACCACTAAGAAGGTAACAATGTACTATTGAAACTGTCCTATTAATCAGTTTTGAAACTGTCTCACTGCTATTTGTTTCTCAATAAAATAAAAAAAATTAATAAACTGACTCTCCACTTCCAAATACATTTTCCCAACTGGATGATACTTTTACAGAAGAAGGAAACAAAATGGTTGGTTGAAAAAAAGTTGTAAGTGGAAAAGGAAATAGATAGTATGAAAAACAAATTGGGTGAATCCACTTATTAATATCCTTTTTTTTCTACTTATTAATATCAAGTACATAGGAATGGTCTGGACAGGAGAGTAGAAGAGCAACTACAAGGAAAAGACTTCCTGAGTTCACAAATGCTTTTGAAGGCAAGTTAGCCTTAGTAATAAAGGACCCTTGTTGATCTGAGTTTACAGTGTTGAGTAGTGTTCAAAATGTTTTAATGAAAGCATTTATACTTGCAATAGTAACTGTTAAAAGAAAATTTTTCAAAAAAGACTTAAAATACCTTCTTTTTATCCTTTTCATTCTCTTTTCTAAGAGTGGGAAATAAAACAAATTAATACCATTTTTTCTTAATCTTAGATAGTTGGAAAAAATAAAACACCAAGACTCTACTACTAGTGAAGATAGTTTTAATTTTTAGTTTTCATGTATTTTGGAGTATACTCCCTTCACAAAGCTTTTAGTCTTACATCTGATTCACAATTGCTTTAGAGTTTGAAGTAAATACCCACAAAGAGGATATTTTTAAAGTTCAAATAAGCAGCCACATTATCTGTTCTCAGTCTTGGATTTTCTAAGAGGGTTGTCCAAGTCCATATAATACTGTTAACAGTTCAAGCTGACATGTATCATCTGATTTTCTCATGGTTTATAACACTGATGATATGAGAAAAAAAATCCTGATTGGGATGGGGGAAAAAGGGTAGAATAGGCCTTATTAGTACAAGTAACAGGACAGTAAAGTACACAATTTAAAAATCTCTCCTCCTCCCTAGGTATTAAAAAATTTAAAACCTAATCACATAAGAGACACATGGTGCTGAACAATATTGAATAATGGGTCTCAAATACCAAACAAAAAAAGAAACTTATATTTAATGTAGTTTCTTAATTGATGTTTTCCTTAAATTTGCAAAGACAAATCCATAGTACTATGAGCTGACTTTTTTTGAGCTGACTCTTTTTAAGCTTTTGAACTGAGTGCACTCTTCATAGAACCCTATAATTAGGGAGTAACTTTAAGATCACCTCTAGTTAGTGTCATGACTGAAGAAGTATCTCACAGGAGGTCCTGGTAAGTCTTCATCTCCATTGGTGTCTGGGGCAAATGACACAGTAAGATCTACGTATTTCTTTTCAGTAGAAGGTTTCACAAGTTTATGCATCCTACAGGAAAAAAAAAAAGCAAGAATGATACATTGATAATTCCATAGGAAAGAATTTTTAACACTACCTAAAATATCAAACTTGTATCTACATCTTACTTTAAAATCTAATTCATCCGGGGCTTGCCAGAAAGCTCACCTGTTTAGGTTAAGGCACCTGTTTAGGCAGACAAAGGGGCCAGGGGTTCAATCCCCAGCCCCTGTGTGCTGTGCCGGCCCCATCCTTGGGGTGTGATGAGATGGCAAATGAGATTGGGTGTGGTGGTACACACCTGTAATCTCAGCGCTTGGGAGGCTGAAAAACAGAATCACTACAAGTCCAATCTGTGCAGTGAGACCCTGTAGACACTGCACTAAAAATATAAAAACAAACAAACAAAAAATCCAAAATCTAATCCATCTGCTTTTTTAGATGAATTTTTATTTGAAAGCTCTGAACCACTAATAAAAAAATAGTGACCATATTCTTTCTTTCTTTTCTTTTTTTAGAACTGGGGATTGAATTTAGGCCCTTGCGCTTCCCAGGGAAGCACTTATTCCACTGAGCTATCTCCTTGGCCTCGTACGCATATTCTTAAGACTCAAAATTCAAACCTTTTACTATACAGGAGTTCAAATTTAGAGGCAATATAAGTTCTTTACCATTTCTTTGAAAAGAATGAAGGAAACTAGATTTAAGATCTTAAAAGTGCAAGCTGTCTCTAATTTCCATTCTCCTTGCATAGCTATTACAATTTTCTTAAAATGTATGTACAATGTTATTCTAGTATTTCATGTGATAGAATATAAGTACTAACCTTTTTTTTTGTATTTTAGGAAATGGTCTACAAGGTGTTCAGGGTTTCACTACTAGATCGGACTTGAAGTGATCTGCCTGTTTACAGTTTCCTAAGAGCTGGGATTATAGTCACACACCACCACATTCAGTCTCAATTGCCATATCAGCGTGCCCTGGTGGTGAGGCTGGCACAGCAGGCCCAGGGATTGAATGCCTGGCCACTGCTTGCAGGCACTTTAATCCAATGAGCTATTTGGTCAGCCTTAGTACTAACTTCTTGCTATGCTCTGAAATATGTAATTTTAAAAATATTCTATAATGGCCCTTTTCTTTTTTTCCTTCCTCCCTCCCTCCCTTCCTCTCCCCTTTCTTTCACTACAGGGTTCAAACTCCCCATGCTGGGAACACAGGAGTGTACCACCACACAGTTTTGGGGCCAACACAGCATGTGATACAGGGAATCAAACTTGAGTCCTTATGCTTTCCAGGTAGGTGGTTAGACTGTTGAACCATCTCCTTAGCTCAAACTTTTCATTCTTTCCACTATACATTGACACCACCTTATCTTTGAGTTGATTACAAAATACTTGACTTTCCAAGCACCTAATGTACTCTTTTTCAGCTACAAGTGGTTCTACAAACTACTGCTTTTGCTGGAGTATTCCTTTTTAAAACCTAGGGTAAAAGAAATCTACCCAGAATCACAGGTTTGACTTAATTGTTATTTATGGTACACTGTAAAAGTCTTTACTATAAGGCATGAATTACATTCAATTAATGATAACATTAATTTCTCTTAGTAAACTATGAACTTTTGAGAGCTGGGCTAATAAGTACCATTTATCCTTCCTCCATTCCATTACACTGTTATGCAGGCCTCACTATTAATATAATGCTCAACAGCTTTGCACACTATCATTCACATTTGTGGACAGGAAATTCAAAAGCTACTCAGTACAAAACAAGTAGCTATGCAAGCATGTGAACACACTATTTTAAATCAGCTCATGTTCTTAACTTCAACACCATGACTACCTCAGGTATCCAGCCACTTAATAGGTATGCAATAAACTAAATTAACTAAATAAATTAACTGTAATAAATTTACAAATATCATTCATAAAGTATATCCTGCTGGAGGCAAAAAGTACTGGTCAACTCTCAAAAGTATTTTTTTTTTCTGTACCAGAGATCTAACTTAGGACTTTGTGCTTGCCAGGTGGGTGCTTAAGCTACTGAGCTCTCTCCCTGGTCCTTAAAAGCATTTTTATTTGTGGCAAATATTAAAATACCTGATCAATACACTTTAGGATCATACATTCCATTTTTAACTAGATAGCACATAACTAAAGAATTACAAATAGTATCTTAATTTATCCAAAAGATCCTTAAGGATACTAATGCAAGCAGTATGAAACAAACTGATGTCTTAGCAAATAAATTTTTAAAGATATAGACAATTAAGTTAAGCATATTTTTATTTTTTTAATTTAATTTTATTTTTTTAGTGAACAAATAACAGTAAGAGTTTCAAATCAAATTAACAGGATAGATTCCATAATTAATACATTGCATACTGTTTTCATAGTAGTTTTTGTCGTACAAGGTGCATACATGATATTCTGCTTACAAACACTATTAGAGCAGATGTCTGTAATCAATGAATTAAGAGAATGTAGCTGCATACTTATCTTATTTTTTTAAAGCTGAATTATAGTACAGTTTCAGTAACAGTAAATTAGGATAAATCTGCAGTACTTCTCATAATTCTATGAGAAGATTTGCACTAATAGTGGTTGGACAGGATACTATGTTGGCATCCAGTACTATGGACAACCAATATGAAGATAACAAGGTTGAGAGCATACTTTTAAAACTGGCAGGTATATTAAAATGACCAAAAGCTAGCAGGCATATTACAATAACCAGACCAAATAAAGACTTCTGCCTTTGTTGAGATTTATGCTCTAGTTGGGTAGAAATAAAAAAAGATTTAAAGAAGACTATTTGCTAGCTACATAGGTCAGTGAGGAGTCCCACGAAAAATAAAAAGGAATAGAGCATTGGGCATACTAGAGGGGGAATAGACATGATACAGTATTAAAGAAGGTTCAGAAAGGTCTTTATAGAAGTATAAAGATGAGAGATAAGAATTGCCATGGTTGCCATCTCAGAAAGAATTACAAGTAGAGAAATCAGACCAAAGGTCCTATGCTGGACCCTGACTGGAGTGTGTTCATGGCAACATTAAGGAGGCCAGTGTGCCTGGATACTGTGAAGGGAGTGGTAGGAAACAGCTTATCTAGGGTCTCAGACCACCTCAAAGACTGGCTTTCTTTGACTCCCTTTCTTCCTTTCCTTCTCTGCTCAATGCCCCTTTCACAGGATGAGATTATGACAGGTACAGAGAGTATAATGTAAAGGTGAGTGGTACCAGGCCTGCAATCACTCTCCACAGCAATGGCCATCTCAGAGCCAGCCTGGTTACTATGCAAACTCCAACAGCAGGGCACTCTAGTATGCTTAGCTCTTCACTGTGCCCTCGTGCTTTTAACAGCACCTACACAAAGCAGACACCTTAAACAAAAATTTGATGAATAAATGCGTATCTGGCAATTGGCTTTACACTGCATTCTCATAAAGCCCCATTATGACGTTTCCACATTATGTGTAGGTTTGTTTTTATTTAGTTTCTAAGTTTCTATCAAGTTTCTAAGCCTGTTACATGAAGATCTGACTGTAAATTCACAAGGGTATTGTAATCCTGAGACACTCCTTAAAAGGCAGTCCACTGACCTCATCAGGCAGATTTGCTGTCTTTACTAACATCATTACATAACAGTGATGCTCTTACCTGAATTTCAGTACCTCTGTGTTTAATTTTCTAGTGTGTATCTATTCATGTTTTGATTCTTTGTACATAATGGCTGAAACTACTTACGTTAACTTCAATCTTTTTGCATGACCAGGCATTACAGGAACATATAGCATTTTGACTCCCTGAACTACCATTGTTGGCTCAATTCCATACTTTTCCTAAAAATGAATATCCAAAAGAAAAACAATCAAAGCCTTACCCAAACAGAAAATCCTTGGTGAGAATGTTTTATAATCAGTAAAGAGAACAAATCTGTGCTAAACAATACTTATTACTTTTATTAAAGTTATGAGTAAAAACTACAGTAGTAAAACCCGTGGTTTCACTTTATTGTCACAGTCTGAAAATATTAAATGGAAAATTCCAGAAATCAACAATTTTTAAGTTTTAAATTGCATGCCATTCTTAGTGGGGATGAAATCTCCAATGGCCCTGAGATGTAAATGACCCCTAGGTTCAGCACATACACGCTATATACACAGCCTCTCTCTAGTCCCACTGTATCTACTTCATTGTCTGACTGCTGCAGTCAGTGTCCAAGAAACCCTTATTTTACTTCATAACAGCTCTATATGCTCAAGAAGTTTGATACTGGCAATTATGACATGCTAAAGGAAAGCTGTGAAGTGTTTCTTTTAAATGAAAAGGTGACAATTCTTAACTTGAAGAGAAAAGAAATCATGCTGCAGTTGCTAAGATCTATTTTACAGTAAGATATTTTTAGATTTTTATTCCTGTATACTGTTGCAATTTTTCTACTCTGATTATTAAGTTGTGCCTAATTTGTAATTAAGCTTTTATCATAGGTATATAAATACAGGAGAAAAAAATGAGACTTAGGGGCCAGCCATTCTCTAGGGGTCCTAGAATATAACCCAAGCAAACAGGAAGGGAATACTACTATAAACAGAAACTACAATCAAAGACAGTCACAAAACACATGAATAAAAGTCTCTCACCTTGACCGCATTTATGAAATCCAAGAGGGTAAAATCTTCTTTTCCATGTACAGTCCATCTGTCCCAAATTGTAAATGATATTCCATTTCTGTTACAGAAAAATATTCAGGAAAATATTTAATTTTTCCTCCATTTAGTAAGAATAAAAAAACTGCCTATAGCAGTTGTTCTGATTTGTGAATCAGAAATTAAGATGAGGAAAATGAAACATACAACTTGCAAAACACTGCACAGCTTGTATCTCCACAGTGGACAATAACTTTGATTTGGTTTTCATGATTCTGTCAGTGACTCATTATGAATCAGTTGTCTGAGACAAGTACTGCTTCATCTCTCCCTAAACAGCTTACTTGAGGTGTTCATTGTATGGAAGATCCAGCCTCCTATTACTGGCTATCTGGGTTGTTCCAATCAGTGGCTACTATTAACAATGACATACAAATAGTTTGAGATGTGTGTAAAGATATCTACACATCTGAAATATAGTGCTGGAGGGGGCCGAGGAGATGGCTCAGTGGAATAAATGCTTCTCTAGCAAACAAGCACAAGGGCCTGAGATCAATCCCTGGTTCCACCAAAAAAAAAAAAAAAAAAAAAAAAAGAACAAGAAGAATGAAAAATTCTTAAGGGGGCCTGCCCATTAGCTAAGCTGTTTAATTGACTGCTTAATCAAAGTAATCAGGATACTGTGGTTCGATCCCCAGATCCTCAAGCTTTAGCAGACCTGTCCTGAAGGCATCGTAAGCCAGCCCCCCAAAAAACCTTATGAAATATAGTACCATACTTCCCCTATAATGAAATATTCTCTTCTGATTTTTCATATTTCTGCCAGATAATTTCTTTCCTCAAGTTTTGGTTTGTTGCCAACTTTAAAAGTGAAAATGGAGTCTCAGGGAGTTATTTTCCTTTGTCTCAGTTTGTACAATTAGATCCTAAATATAATAGTCATATACCACAGTGCCTTTTAACTTCTCTAGTTACAGACACAGATAAATGTATGCAGTATAATGTACATTGTGTGGTTGCTCAAATGCTGTGAGTTATTTAGCTAATTTAGTCAAAAATGCTTAATGAAAATGAAGTTCAACAGTCTTGAGTTGATATGTTAGTATTTACATATACAGAAGGAGAGGTGACACCAATATTTATCCCTTTTAAAAGATAAAATATTTTATATCATGCTCATTATAGAAGATAGAGATGTGCATACATACCTGATCTCAGTTTTTCTTACTTCTGATGTTTCTGTAAACACTATAATTGGAATGGCTAAGTTAAGGAAACAGTTTTTATAAGCTTCAAATGGAAAGCCACCAACTATTTTGATCATCTCTAAAGCGACCTAGGTAAAAGAAAGTCATCTGATTATATAAATAGCTTAAATTATTTCACACACTAATTGGACATTTACAGTTTTCTAAAGTCCTCAGGTATTTTTCTGAAATAGTAACGAACATTTCTTTTATAGGTCTCCGAATTTTATTATTTTACCTTCAAATTTTCAACCTATTCCATATAAAGTAAACAAAGTTATTGAAGAACTGTTAGTTTGACCATGTAATCTTTCTTTTTAAGCCAAAACTTAATTCTGAATCACTTAAAAGTATAAGGCAATTTTTTTTATTCAAGAAAAATAGTCCTTGCTTCCTATGGAGAAACAAAGATGACTGAGACTACTGCCTATAACACTATATAGGCAGCTCGAGAGATAGCTCAGCAGCATAAGCGCCAGTGTGGCAAGAACAAGGCACAAGTTCGATCTCCTGTACCCACCTGCCCTCCTCAAAATTTATCAAGTACATTTTTATGTTCAATTTTTATGCATATAAAATCTCAAAATAAACATATTTTCAGAGGTACCTTGAAACTTTAAATTAGATAATTATTTATCTTCCATCTCTAAGGAATTAGCTGGGGTTGATATGATGGGGCAAACAAGGAAGAAGAGTGAAAAGGAACATTTTAATTCAAATAAGCTTACCAAGCCAGAAACTGCAGCAGTGGATGTTGCTATGGCAGGTATAATTTTACCAGCTATGCGCTTTGTCTTAAAACGGTCAGCTGGTTCAATATTATACATTCTGGCACGGAGATTGGACGCAGCTGTGATGAAATCTATGTGTCCATTACTATCATCATCTTTCTCAAATGAAAGCACTGCCATCTGAAGGTCACCTGATTATTGCAACCAGAAGATAAAGATCTCTAGTAAGTGTTAAAGATTCTGCTAGGTAAAAAGCAATATGGGTTCATTGCTTTCAAAGATTTTCTTTATGGTTTTAAGCAACTGAAAAAAGTATTTTGAAAATCCAGGCAACTGAAATTATAGAATGACATAAAAATGATTTTATATCAGTAAAATACAGGTTTTAATATTAAAAATAAACCTTTCCAGTAAATAGTAAAATGAGACAAGTAGTTTAAGTCAACATTTGTGCTTGTTTAAAATGTACTTTTTTGCAAGATTTCTAGATCAGTCATTTTCAAAATTAGTCTGATACTTACTATTATAAAATTATTTTCTTGAAAGTTTACCAGACCATGTATGAAATCCCAAGATTGGAAACCAATGACTTTAGTGATTAACAAATGACATTTAATTTTACTACATTTTTATAATTAAGTTCCCTAAGCAGGAATGTATTCAGGTGAGTTTGTATTTTTGTCAGTAATTGTGGAGAATAAGAACCTAAGAAGAGTCCTGTAAGAGTGTTTAACCTAAATGATTTGAATGCATTTGTCTAAAAATCAGTCTCTCCAAAGACCTCATTAACCTGAAATTACAATTTCTGAAAAACAGAGGTATGTGCTTATGTGTTTAGACCTGCTCACCATCTGCAGACTAAAACAGTCAGAACTATAGTAACAAAGCAGATGTGTGATTCAGAAAATTATAGTCATGGTGGGAAAAGGATTGAATTTAGTCACAAAGATGAACAGTAACTTTCATGTGATCACGGCATCAATTTATATTTTTACTGTTATACAATCCCACAAACTTTTCAGCATGGAAGTTAGTGGAAATGACAGTTTATCCAATTAAAAGAAGTTTAGTGAAGAATCTGCCTTACTTCTGCTGGCTTCATTAGATGCAATGGCTTTCTCTAGTTGGAAAGCAGCATTCCTTTCATCTTCACTGCTAATAGGAACATGATCTGGTTTCCGTGCAGCTTCATCTGTTTGAACAACCTTTAAATATAGGTATTTTAATCAGATAATTACTCATTAAATCCAATGCATTTTATATCTTTGTTTAGTAATTGGTATTATTTGTTTATTATTTGTCATCCCACTCTGGCATGTAAACTTTTTTTTATGTATTTAGAACAGGGTCTTCAAGGTCTCATAATGTAGACTGGACTGGTAGCGATCCTGTTTCCAGCCTCCTAAGCGCTGGGATCACACCACCATGCCAATCTCAACTGACATCTCAGCATGCCCTGAGTCTGTGGCCCGCATGGCTTGTGGTGTCAGGGATTGAACCCCGGTCCCTGCACTCTGCCTAAGAGGGCGCTTTGTAAACTTTCTTAAGAACAGGTCTTTCTTTTGTTCATTGAGACCTCCACTATGTCTAAAATAATCATTTCATATTACATGTTAAAAATATTTATGGAACAGTTTATTCAGAATTCTCTAAATTTCAAAACAAAATGAAGTTCATGTTGAAGTTTCATTCTGATAAATCTACTTTAACTTAAATCACACCATTCTAATTATCACATAGCTACGTTAAGCAATTGCTACTCAAGAAATCTTCATAAAAGCACCCTTAAATACTGATTCTTGTTAAGAAGTTCTTTCAAAAAGAATATCTTATTTCACATATAAATGTAACATGACTGAGGCTACACATACCACAAATAATTTATACTTATGAAAGTATTTACTGAGTATTTATTAGATAGTCCCTGAGAGCAGTAAAGTCAATACTATTAATCAAAAAATGAACTTTATCATTACGGATTAAAGTACTTATTTAAAATATACACCCATCTCTCTTTTTTTTTTTTTTTTTTAGATAAAGCATATATGATTATTTTTACATAATATTTAAGATATATTATGGAATCAAGGAAGTAGAAACTTTTTTAGCCAGCATGTGCAACTGATACTTTTTGTCTATGAAATCTATGACTAGAAATGCTAGCTCTGGTCTGAACTGCTCCCAGAATTTTTTTTTCTTTGTCTTTTGTTTTGTTTAACACACAGTCATATTGTATTACTCTCTCCTTAAAACCCTTTACTACCTTCTTCTTTCACAGTAAAACACAAAATAGTTATTACAGCCCAACCAGCTCTCCAACCTAACTGCATCCTGCTCTCATACATATTCAGCTAAGAGAGTTCAGGATTAAGCGAGTTTCCATGGCCTTTTTCTCTGTACTTTTTCCTTCTGCTTTGACTGTTGATATCAGCATGATTAGATATCAGATATCAGCATGATTAGATATCAGATATTAGCAAGGCTCATTCCTCAACTTCCTTCTAGCAAAGCTTTTTCTTTTCATCTAAAATTGTATCAGTTCTAACATTTTCTTTTCCTTATTTTAACTTTTCTAGCACTTACATCATTACATATTTACTGGCATTTTAAACAATTACCCTTCTCCATCTCATTGTAATATAACCTCCACAAAGATCTCTTAAGTGGAGAATGAAACCTGACACAAGAAAAAGTTCAATAACCAGTAGCTAAATAAATATGTTTCTAAACTAACCTTATTGGAGGGCTTGAATTCCCGAATCTTTACTTCTGAAAGAATATTGATGAGGGCATCTACTGTTAAGTCCTGTTTTAAAAAAAGCAATTTAGTCAATAAACTATTGCTCTAATTCTAAGTTCTAATGCTAAAATACCCTATCAAAGGTCCTTTGTCATTCCAAGGCATTTGAATGTGTCACCTGAATATTTTGACAAATCCATTTGCCTTTGTTTTCATAAAAGTATCACCCATAATTAGATAAAACAAACCTAAAATTACAGATCTTTTTGCAAACTTTTAAAAAGGGACTGTCTACCTTCAGTATTTTAGTTTCCCATACAATGTTAGGATCCATAAATAAGTAAATAAATTAAATGCATACCTTAAGAAGCAGGAAAACATTTAAATATTTTAAAATGACTTTAAAGTGAAGTCTATTGGACCCACATTTGCTACTAAGAAGGTGCTTAGAGGGCCGGGGAGATAGCTCAGTAGAATAAGTGCTTTCCTGGCAAGCACAAGGTCCTGAGTTCAATCCCCGGTACCACAAAAAAAAGGTGCTTAGGGGAAACAGACATATTGCTGTTGTGGAAAATTATCACTCTTACAATAGTATCTTCTACACCAAAAATCAAACCAGACAAAAAAAAACAATGAATGCCACTACTTTTATTACATATTTATATCAATGCCAAAACAATCTACAACACGTATTTCTATATGGATCCAAAAGAACCTGCATTAATTATGGAGCTGAGTCATAATTCTCCATTTAGCCAATCTGAAAGTGATTTAGTCCTAATAACTGGTAACCAGGTGTGGTGACACACACCTGTAACCAAGACTTGGGAGGCTGAGGCAAGAGGATCAACCTCTACAGTTAGAAGTCAGCCTGCCTTACAAAGTGAGATCAAGGTCAGCCTGAACTACACAGTGAAACCCTGTCTCAAAAAGCCAAAATAACACTAACATAATTGTAATAATAGAGCAAGATCAATACAGGGGAGCATTTTTAGATTTCTGGGGAAGTGTATAACCTCATATCAGAAAATACATAAAATGAAACAATGGACCAACCAAACAGCTCAGTGGATTAAAGTGCCTGCAAGCAGGCACAGGGGCCAGGGTTCAATCCCCGGGCCTGCCATGCTGGCCCCGCCCCGAGGTGTGCTGAGAGGGCAATTGAGACTGGGTATGGTGGCGCACATCTGCAATCCCAGCTCTTGGGAGGCTGTAAACAGGTAAATCACTACTACTCCAATCTAGTAGTGAGACCCTGAACACCCTTGTAGCCCTTCCCTAAAATAAAAAAAAAAAAGTTGATAATTTCTAGGAGTATTTTCAAGTTGCTATGAAATGGCGCACTGCAGTCTTTTAGAATAAGGATAACTGGAACTGATAAATATTTTTAAAATAAAGGATAATTGCATTAAAAACATGGCTGTTTCTTAATTCAGAAAGAAAAATCCAACTTTTGCTTAATAGCACAATAAATGTTCATTTCCTATTAGACTGAACAACAGGACAACAAAATAAAAAATTCATAGTAAATAGACATAAAAATACATTTTGATTTAATTAATTCTAACTTGGTTTTGCATCAACTGCTGGAGTTTGAATGTCTTACCTTTTCTACAAATGGAATGCAGTATACTGTAGCATAGAGTTTTGCAGCACTCTGAAGGAAACTGAGGTGCCTTTTGAAATTAAAATATAAAGCCAAGTTTGAATTCACAATACAACTATTAGCAAATTCAGCCTCTAAAATCATATTTGAGGAAAATTCACCAGATATATTTTTGTTACAGGATTAATTTTTAAAAGACAATAAAAATCTGGCCTAGACCAAAACTCTAGAAGCTAGAGAAAATATCAGATGTTTAGTCTCAAAAACATTAATAATATATTCAGGTAGTCATTATGACTACTTTGAGAAAAGAAGCACAAAAATCAGTATAAAAATTAGGGCTGGTGAAAAAGCTCATGCAGACTAAGTGCCTGCTTAGGCAAGAGACCAGGGTTAGAGCACCCATACCACATGCTGCGCCAGCTCTGTCCTCAGGTGCACTGAGCCAGCCATCAAGACCAGGCAGGTTGGTACACGCCTGTTATCCCCAGCATCGGGGAGGCTGAAAACAGGAGGATCACTATAAGAGTGAGCTGTGTAGTGAGAGCCTGTACCAAATACTTAAAAAACTAAAGATTAAGGCTAGTACAGAGATTGTGAGTCTTTTAGAGAACAGCCAGCTGCAGCACCCATGCCATAAGTTCACCATCATTGGACTAGCAGAAAAAATTTCATTTTAACCTACAAAAAATATTGTACACCAGGAGTGTATATCAGACTCAAAAGTTTGTTTTTAAGCAAACAAATGAGTTCAAAAGACCAAGAAAGCCTGTGTCTTTCAGGATAAGGTGACTAAAGCACTAAAATAAGCACTTTGTGAGAAAATTAACGAAAGGAAGATTTGTTCAAAGGAGGATTAGTGAAGGCAAGTTAAATGTATTTTTTTTTTTCATGGTACTAGGGATTGAACCCAGGGTCTCCACACTCAATTATATCCCTTGCACCTTTTTCAGTGTTTGAGAGCAGGTCTCAATAAAGTTGCCCAGGCAGGTCCAAACCTCCATTCTTCCGGCCTTACACTTTCAGAGTGCTGGGACTATAGGTACACTGTGCCTGGTTAGGCCAGCATTTAAAGTACATGCCCCACACATAAATCTAGTAAGTGCATCTCTTCTTGCAGAAACCACCTCTTCTGAAGTCACTGAGATTATTTGGGGGATACTCAGTGATAACTGCTTTTTCCATGTAACTAACGATCCCTAGCTTTATTAAACATAAAATTATTTAGTCATGTTTTATTTCCTTATGGACAAAGTCAAAGCACTGACTTGGTTTTACCTTACAATGGATATTATAAATAAAATAATTCACCATGTAAATAAATTCATTTATACTTGTGTAGCAAGAAGCATTTCAACTGAACTGTTTGAATAACAGGGCTATAATCATTTAATATTAAAGATTTTGCAATGTACACCTAAGAAATTTATATATATATATATATATATATATATATATATATGTATGTATGTATGTATGTATGTATGTATGTATATACTCACAAAGGTTCATTTAAATCAAATTTTAATGGAGAAGGTGGCCTCTTTGGTGACTGCCAAAATAAACCTAATGAAAAGACACAAATGTTAGTTTCAAAATGATTATATATATAGATATCTATATCTATATATAATCAGTAAGAAATTAAGATTAAAACAATTTCTCAACACTTGCTTATACTTACTGCCATCCTTTAACCGTGTGTCCAGAGGAAAACAGTGAAGTAGTTGAAGTGCCTAAAAAAAAAAAAAAAAAAAAATTAACAAAATGCTTTTTTAATGTGTTGTAAATGTATGAACATGCTTCATAAATCAAAACACAGGAGCATTTCCCCTCAAGTCAGGAACAGCAACAGCAAAAAGGAGTCTTCTCAACATTCTGCCTCAACATGGTATTCCACCAAATCTGGCAATAAAGCAACAGAAAAAATAAAAGTTGTAACAAATAGGAAAGGAGATAGTCAAATTATTCCTGTTTGTATATAATTCTAAACCTAAGAAATTGTATAAACCCTATACCAAAAGACTAGTAGGACAGAAAACACAAAAATGAGGGACTTTTCAGTACAGCAATGAGAATTCAATGAGAAAGGTATCACAAAACCAAGCCCATTCATAATAGCCTCAATAAAATGCAAAAAATCGGAAAGCATACCAATAAACCTTACCAACAGACCTATACAGTTAAAAATTATAGAACACTGAAGAAAGAAACAGTAGACACTAGAAGCTGTACATATACTGGGGAAATACTGTTAAAATGACCACACTATTGAAAGCAATTGACAGATACAATGAAATACACATTAAAACATGACTGAGAATCTTTACAAAACTAAAAAAAAAATCCTAAATTCATTTAAACACAACATGCCCCAAATAGCCATATTAATCTGAGGCAAAAAGAGTAATGCCAGAGGCATTATAGTATCTTGCTTAAAAACATGCTAAAAATTTACAGTAATGACAGAAAAAGACATGCAGGTGATGGAATAGAATAGAGGGCCCAGAAATAAACCAATATGTTTATGACCATCTGATTCTCAACAAACTTCCAAGAACATATGCTGGAGAAATATAGTCTCTTCAGTAAATAGCATGGGAAAATCGGATGTCTAGATGTAAAAGACTGAAACCAGACCTATCTCAGTTCAAAATACAACTTAAAATGGATTAAAGACTTTAAAACTTAAAACTAATAAAGTAAAACATAGGGGAAATATTTCAAGGTACTGGCACTGGTAATGATTCCCCGAGTACGACCCAACAGCCCCGGAAATAAAAGCGGGAATTAGCAAAAGAATTATATCAAATTAAAAAGCTTCTGCACAGCAAAGAATTCAACACCATCAAGAGTCACCCACACGACTGAATAAGAGAATACTTTTATCAGTTATTAATCTACAGAGTATTCAAATTATGAGACTTAGATACAAACGAATAATAAAAGAACAAGTAATCTAATCTGAACAAATGCTTTTCTATTTTCTTTCTGAGATAGAGTTTTGTTATACAGTTCAAGCTGGTCTTGAACTCCTGTATAGCACAGACTGGCCTCAAATTTATATTGATCCTCCTGCCTCAGCCTCTCAAGTGCTGAGTGTGTGCCACCATGACTGGCTCTACATATTTGTCAAAAAAATAGATGACCAATATATAAAAAGATGCTCAATATTTTTAATCATGAGAGAAATAAAAATCAAACCTGTATCATGTTTCTGCCATACCCCAGTCAGAATGGCTATTATAAAAATAGTAATGATAAATTCTGGGAGGATGTGGGAAAAAAATAACTCTTTTACACAATTAGTTGAAATGTAAATTAGTACTCTCACTTTATGAAATAAGCGTGGTGGTTTCTTTAAAAACTGAAAGTAGAACTGCCACATCATTCAGCTATCCCACTCCCTGGTATATACTCAATAGCAATAAAGTCATTAGACAAGAAAGATACATACACATGCATGCTTACTACAGCACTACTTGCAATAATGACATAGAATCAGTCTAGCTGCCAATCAACAGATGAAGAAGTTTACAACAGAATACTATTCAGCAATTAGGAAGAATCAAATCATATCCTCTGTAGGACAATGGATGGATGTGGTGGATACAATATTAGGTAACATAAGATTCAAGGGGACAATACTAAATGGTTTCTCTCATATGAGGAAAAAGAAAAAGTCAAAAGATCAGAAAGTAGAAGAATAAGTATTAGGAAATTATAAGAGGAAATGCAATGAGGGAGTAGGGAAGGGTGGAGAAGAGAACAGAGCACATAGTAAGGGAAGGTGGATATGATCAACCAGTATACAAGCATGTACAGAGATCACAGCAAAGCCCTTTCATTGGCAGAATTAGTGTCAGTTAACATTTATATGAAATGACACAGTACGGTAAAGTCTTACAGCCACTTTTTTTTTTGGTATTTTAGGAAAGGTCTACAGGGTGCTCAGTCTCACTACTAGATCTGACTCACAGTGATCCACCTGTTTACAGCCCCCCAAGAGCTGGGATTACAGCCTCACGCCACCAACCCAGTCTCAGTTGCCATCTTAGCCTACCCCAGGGAATGGGACCAGCACTGGTAGGCCCAAGGATTGAATCCCTGGCCCTGTACCTGCTAGCAGGTGCTTTAATCCACTGAGCTATTTGGCCAGCCCTCTAGTCATCTTTATGTTTTTCTCTCATCACTAAGCCCTATACATAAAAAAATAAAATCTATATTACCTTTTTGTTTTTTTTTTTTTGTTTTTTTGAGACAGGGTCTCACTATGCAGTTCAGGCTGGCCTTAAGCTCACTTCGTAGCTCAGGCTGGTCTCGAACTCACAACAATCCTCCTGCCTCAGCCTCCCAAGTGCTGGGATTACAGGCATGCGCCACCATGCCCGGCTTTTTTTTTTTTTTTTAATTTTTTTTTTTTTAAAGGTTTTTTTTTTTTTTTTTTGGTGGAACTGGGGATTGAACTCAGGCCCTTGCGATTGTTAGGGAAGCACTTATTCCACTGAGCCATCTCCCCCCCTTTTTGTTTTTAATTATATTACATTCCCAACTTGTGGACCTCACATTGTGAACCTGTATAACTGTGAACAAATCATGGAAATAGCTTGTATCTATTTTACTACTTTAAGGTAACTCTAAGAGTAGTTCATTTACAATACTTCTGTGTGTTTGGGTTTTTAATGGTTTACATTGTATACCTGTGTCTTAAATTTGTACTTTAACTCAGAAACAAATTTGACTTATGAACATTCTCCTGAACAGAATAAATTTTAAGTAATGGACTTAAGGTACATTAAAAAAAAAAAAAAAATCAAGAGCAAGCAAAAAATATAAGCTACTTTTACTTATTTTCATACAAATGGTGGCATTTTTTTCCTTTTCAAAAAAGAAAACTTAATCCTCATATAACAAAATAAGAAAAATACACAGAATTTGCTTTTTTTTTTTTTTTTTGCAGTACCAGGGACTGAACTCAGGCCCTTGTGCTTGCCACGCAAGCACCTACTCTACTGAGCCATCTCCCTGGCCCCAGCATTTGCATTTTGAAATCTGCTTCAGAATCATCCAGGGGAGGGTGAGAATGTGATGTAGATTAAATAAAATTGTACTAAGGCAATGATGATTATGGTGACAAGACAATGATTACACTAGGGGATTATTGAACTATTTCCTACATAATTCTGTAGTTGAAATTTTTTGATAATTTGAAAAGGTTTCAAATACTCATAGAAGATCTAAAAAGTGTTAAGATTCTGAAACAAACAGGTCACTGGCAATGATAGTAAGAATGAATGATAGGAAAGAAGTTGCATTTACTAGGTAAGGAAGTACTTTTCCAAGCAGCAGAGCTATGAAGAAAGTAAAAGGACAGAAACATAAGACAGCTATAATTAAAAGATTTTTGTGAGAGCACTTGCCTAGTATGCACTAGAGTTTGGGTTGGATTCCCAGAACAAAAAAAAAGTGTTACAATGAAGTTAATTCACATTCTGAGAGTGGAATAAAAACCTAATCGGTGAGACTGGAGAGTCCAGGCGACCTTCTAACAATTGCACTGAATTCTAAGTAAGAACACTTTAGTTGGCGATTCCTTAGGCTCTGCTTCACATGTACTAACTCATTTGACTTCTGGCACAACGTAGGTATTAGATATCAACCTATTCTCAATTTACAGTTGAGGATGTAGACCCAAAATCAGATGGCTGGTAAAAGTAAAGTTCCAATAATGTTCTTGACTGAGTACTTTTTATTTGCTAGTTTCCTGATGGCATTCTGAACATCTTTCCTAATGTCTGAGTGAGAAAAGCTACACAAAACACAGAAAAATCAGCTAAAGGTATACATGTCAGGTCAATAAGTAGAATTTAAAAAGTTATGTGCCAAGAGCTTTTCACTATTTCTGAAAAGTTTGATGATGGAGTAATAACATTAATTTAGTAATAACTAAATGAGCTGAGGTTTTTCTTAATGTTTCACAATATATACTTACCTTATGGTTAAAATATTTTTCAAATTTTAATCTTGCTAATTCTACACAGTGAGGCCAATTTCTAGGTCTTCTGCTAAGTAACTTAATAACTTGAAAACAGCCTTCTACACTCTGTCCATTTTGTATTTTCTGCAATAGGAGGGAAAAAAAGCAAAACAAACAAAAAAATCTATGTTCAATTAAAAACACACAGACATTCCATAAACATCAAAGCCTGCGGTGGCAACTCATTTGTTTAGTGTTCTTACTCTTTCATTTCAAGCTCCTTGCCTGCCTTTCTCTTCTTTCATTTCTCTTTTAAAGGAAGACAATGTGAGAAAACAGCATAAAATATTTTCTATGAAGTTTAATTCAGAAGATATTCTCATGTATTCCTAGTGGTAAAATATTAGCACTATACATGTACTTTTATATATGTACTTAGTATATACAGCCCAATAAATAATATTACTAAAAGCTGGCCTTTTTAGTAATCAGGATTAAGGCCTAAGTAAACACCTTTGAAGCTGTCCCATTATGAAACAGAAAGTAAGATCATTGTCCATTCCTGACATTTTCACTAGAATTTATTTTTCCCCCAAAGAGGTTAACAGGTACTTGTATTATTCTTTGCTATTTTATCACTATCACATTGTAACAATATTTGAATGGCAATGAAATACCCATCTCTGACAAAATAAACAAAAAAGGATATAATAAAATACAATGTATTAATAAACTGTCCTACTAACCTGTTTTGAAACTCTCATTGCTATTTCTCAATAAAATTAATTAAAAATAAAATTAATTAAAAAAATTAACTATCACACCCTTATTAAGTTGATTCACGTGAGTTGCCCTTATGTGAGTCATACATAGCCAAATACTAACAATTTTATGTGGCTCAACTGAACTCAAAAGAGGTTGCTTATAATTTAATTTTAAGGCTGCTGATGTACCATTTCTCTTTTCAAATAACAATAATGCTTTTTAGCAAGGTAAAATAAACATCAAGGACTTGAAAACTGTATTAACATAATGTCAAGTTTATATTAAAATACACTGATCTTTACCTGTAAGACTTCTTCTGCAGATGGGTAAGTTTGCCAAAACTTGTTAAACAATGAAGGCTTGTGGGAAAAGGAACTTTCAAACTATAAAGAATAAAGAACAAACAAAAAAATCACAAACAGTTCTGCTTAGAAGTTAGAATTATCTTCCTTCCTACTTCAGAGAAAACAAATTCCTTATAAAGGAACTTTTACCTTGTCTCTTGCCCACTGTATAGTATGCTCAATAGCAGCTGGAAAGGATTTTAGAGTACAAAATGGTATTTCCTGTTCTGGTGGATCCCGCTGTCAGAAGACAATAAATAAGAGAAGCAATGACAAATTTTTCCAATTGTTTTAGTTTTTAAAACAAACATAAAAACTAAAATACAAAATCCAAGAAATACAATCCAACCACACATTTTTATGTCTTCTCTTGTAAGCAGTAAGAAAAAAAGTTAATCCTTTTACAGCTTAACCTTTGTTAACACCAACAGAATGACACACATAAATGCTACTTTCTTTTTTTTTTTTTTTTTTTGCAGTACCAGGAATTTGAACTCAGGGCCCTGCGCTTGCCAGTTAAGCACTTATTTTATTCTACTGAGCTATTTCTCTGGCCCCAAATTCTACTTTCATTCATTATCTGTGCACATATTTGGCATACTCAGGGCAGATCAGTATACATAATTCATTCTTTTCTAGAGAAATCAATGGCAAGTAAAATATTATAATTCTCCCTCCTTTGAAAAATGCTTCAAGAATCATCAGTATGATGTTCAGTGTAGCATGAGCCTTTCTGGGGATAAAAACACTGTGGACTGAGGATCCTTCTTCCTTGTATAAACTGTAGCTGTGATTAGAGTTATTTCATGTACTGAAATACCACTGAAGTAGTTCATGATCTACTACAAGGTACATTTAGCCTAATCTTATTGATTTATCCAATCTAGAAGTGACAGCCTTTGTTTCTTTTTATTTAGAGCTTTATATTTCAGTTTGTTGATCTTTCATGAAACATTATTAAACATTTGTTTTATAAATCAAAGAGGGAAGCCAGAAGAACATTACATCCTGGGCTTTATGAATTTGATAATAAAAAAAGGTTTGAAGATATGGTAATATCTCATAGAAAGTTTTAGGATTTTATAACATGTCCTGTTTTGAAAATCTTCAAACCATGTTCAGTACATTACGATTTTTACCATCTAATCTTTAGCTAAAATTTGTCAATTTTGCCTATTTCATTACATAGATAAACTTCTTATTTAGAAAACAAAGAAAAAAACTTGTTAGGAAAGCATTTTAGTGAATCAAACATATTCATTAAATGATATCCTTGTAGCAACATTATTCGCTATTTTATTTGACTAGCTTGTTTGAAAACTGTTAAATCTATAGTTACTTTCTAGACCAATGGTTTTATATTTGGCAGTGCTCCTGGGTTATAAAGTCACATTTATATCATCTATGTAATATCTGGATATAGATGGTTTTCTTTTCTGCCTCTGAAGAATGTGCCTATTTTTTTTTTTTTTTTAACGTATCTGGTACAGGGTCTCACTATGCAGCTCAAACTCATAGTGATTCTCTTGTTTTCAGCCTCTCCAGTGCTGGGATTATAGGCATGCACCACCACGCTCAGACTCAGTGGCTGGCTCAGTGTGCCCAGGGGTGGGGCTGACTTGGCAGGTGGTGCTGGGATTGAATCCCGGTTCCTGCCCAGTCTGTTGAGCTATCTTGATTGCCCTTCTAGATAGGTTTCAGCATAATTTCTAACAATGAATGCTACAGGTGTGAATTCTCAATGGAAATAAACAGTAGATGGGAGTGCATCATAAACTTACATTTTAAAATATATTATACCAGCTGTCTTAACATAATAAAATCAAAAGAAAAGAAGATGGTATAGTTTTAAGACCTTGTTGACAGTTCTAAGCTCAACCTAAAAGTTTAACTTTTCTTATCAAGCAATCGAAACTCTAAGGTTGCTAGTAAATGAATAAAGAAATAGTAAAAACAAGACTATTTCAGAAAGAAATATTGACATGAAATTTTTATTTTATTTTCTTATTTATTTTATTTTATTTTATTTTTTTGTGGAACCAGGGATTGAACTCAGACTCTTACACTTGCCAGGGAAGCGCTTATTCCACTGAGCCATCTCCCCGGCCCCTTAAAATTTTGATTTTAAAAAGTACATTCAAACTGTACTTTTTAAACTTATGTCCAGTTTTTAAGCTGAACATATGCATGCATGGACATAAGTTTAAAAAAGCACAAACAGATTAAGAAAGTTAAATTTGTTGACTCATTGAGACAGATAAAAAAATAGACATTTACTTGAAAGTATTGGTTTACTTACATGACTATTATAAGATTCAGTTAAGTGAGGTACAATAACTTCCGTGTGCCCCTTGGTACCCATTGTTCCAGAGTCTAAAAGAGGCCGAAGATTTGCTAAGCAGCGGCTGTTTGAAAGCACAGTATGAAAAACAAAGTGAGCAATAACAGTGTAAACTCAGGATATCCAGAGTGATTACTTTCTGAATGCAGTATCTTACAAAACATACTATCATTAAATAATCCACTGAACAGTTCCACTTCCCAGCCCTGACATACATATAACTTTGTTTCATCAACATAACAGTTCTTGTCTTTTCCTTCTACAGCTGGGATCAAATCCTGGGCTTTGATAACTTTTATCTCTACTGTGTTAACCTTTCCTTCTCTTGCTTTCTATATTCTCTGGTTAGTTTTTGACTTTAAATTCTACCCTCCCATATCTTTTCAATATTCTTTATCCCAAACAGTATTAGGCTTTTTTTCTCAATAGTTAGATTACCTATAATTTTATACACTTTAGTTTCCCAAAATTTTCTTTTTTTTCTGTACCTAAGATTACAATCTTTTCATTATATTTCTAAACTGGTAGATATCTTTCTGTTAATAAGTCTACTCTAACATCCTAACATTAAGTACTCATATAATGACGTACAAAAGCCTACATAAGATGTATAAATCTATAGTCCCTCATTTACCTACTCATTAAACAAATATTTCATTAATAACAGTATGTTCCAACAACTAAGAATAAAATGACAGAAAATAAATGTCAGGAAATAAGCATTAAATAAATATTTATATCAATAAATGTAAGAGTCATGAGGGAAAATGTACTGAAAAGATACACTTGGGAATTAAAGAAAGCAGGGTTTAAGACATGAAGGGTGAGAATAGAAGGATGAAGAAAACCTAAGTGAAGGGCAGATAAATAGTTGTGGGTTAGGGGTTAGGGTCTTTGGGGAGAAAAAGAGGTAAATTTTATGCTGGATTAGTAGAAAGGTGGCAAGTAATGTATGAAAAATATTTAAACTACAACCAGTTTTGAATTTTAAGTATAATGCAAAGTTATCAAATGGTCTAGGTTTGAAAAAGATAGTAGGAAACTAAATAATAATAAAATATTAGGGAAAATTTCAGTTAAGTATGTGTGGGAAGTAGAAGTGACAATAAAAGATAATTCTCTATAAACCTGTATTTCAGGAACATACCTGTCAACATATCTCCTGGCTTCCACATTATCTAATGCTGTAATAATTATATCTTGTTTAGTATAAAACTCATCATTGTAAATAGCCTCAGTGGCTGGACATACTTTGTTCAGGTGTGCATCTATCTTTAATTGAGGATTTATTTTCAAAGTTGCATCAGCAGCAGTATAACTTTTAGGTTTCTAGACAAATAAATACAAATAGACGAAATAAATTTGAAGCAAAAAAGATAACCTATAATTGAACTTACACATTCATACCATTCTAGAATATTATACGAAGTGAATGCAAAGAATGAAGTTAATTTTCATTGCTAGCATGTGGAAATTATACTTACTGTAGTTATACATTTGATAATGCACATTGAACCACACAATTATTATGAAAAATCTAAACAACTTTTTTATTTCATAGCTAGGTATATCACAGACTTAAGTCCAATTAGCTTACTTTTTTTCAACCTAGTAATGTTTGACTTGGTTAAGTAGATAGAAAAGAACAAGAAATGTGCATTTATTACAGATGTCCAATTTTGGATTGGTCTTTGAATTTTGGGACCTGATTTTTAAAAAATTCTTCATGTGGCCTAGATAGAAGCCCTTTGTCTGAGGGACAGTTGGCTAAAATACTGTCCCAATTCACAGATTTTTTTTTTTTTTTTTTTTGATGTGCGAAAAATTCTCAGTAAGATGAAACCTGCATTGTCTCCCTAGTATAAGAACATGAAAGAGTGAATAAAATACAAAAGGTACAATAGATATTGTGAAAGGGAAAGAAAATGCTCAATAGGAAATAACAACTGGGATGAGGGAAAGAAGAAAAGAAGTTAAAATATGATAGGTAATACAATTGTATGACTAATTTCTATTGGTTTATTAAAGGACTAGTTAATGCTTAATTTTTTTTGTTTTTGCATTACCGGGGATTGAACTCAGGTCACTTATTGTACTGAACTATGTCCCGGGCCCAAAGATTTTTTTTTTGTGGTACTAGGGATTGAACCCGGGACCTTGTGCTCAATGGGCAAGCATTTATTCTACTGAGCTATCTCCCCAGTCCCCAATTTTTGTTCTTTGGACCAATTTTAGATGCTTATATCTGATAATCTGAACAACTACTTTGAAGACAACAATATAAAAACTATTGTTGAATTCCTATCATCTTGTTTTAAAATTCTGTATTGTTCCCAAGGTTTCTTTTCATTATTTTTTACTTCCTTAAAAAAAAAAATCTGAGGATCCTTGAAAAATAAAACACATTACTGCAGGACACATGAATATGCTTGACTGCAGTTGAGTTTCATCATATCTTAGGGCCATGAAGGAGGCATTTGAAAGTGTTAGAGGGAAAAGTTTTTACAAGATAGATGCTATTTTATTTTTATCTAGTTTTAGGATATTTGTAGGTATGTAGGCACCTGCAAGAATTGTTGGAGGGAGAGAACTTGGCTTTGCCTCAGAGTTGTAATCCAAATCTAACCTAAAAACAATTGAAGCATTCTTTTTGGCCTTTCTTTCAGCCGCTTTTTTTTTTTTTTTTTTTTTTTTGGAATAATTCTGCGCTTTTATTTTTATAAAATTTAGAAATGTTGGAAGCACACATTAAGCATGAAGGGAAAATATTTATGATTAAGTTATAATCCAGTAAAGCACATTAAAAGTTTTACACATCCTAGAAAAAGTTTTTTGATGAGTTATTCATCTTGACAGCTTTAGGAAAACACATCTCAACTGGAAAACCCTCTCATTTTCTGTCTTAATATAATATTAATAAATACCCCCATGTTATTTGTTTGTACTTTAGGGAAGGGTCTACAGGGTGTTCAAGGTCTCACTACTAGACCAGACTCATAGTGATTTGCCTGTTTAGAGCCTCCCAAGACTGGGATTACAGGCATGTACCACCATGCCCAGTCTCAATTGCAGTCTCAGTGTGCCCCCAGGGGGTGGGGCTGGCATGGCAGGCCTGGGGATCAAACCCCAGCCCCTGCACCTGCTTCCAGGTGCTTTAATCTGTTGAGCTATTTGGTCAGTCCTATAATGTTAATTTTTAAAGAGAGCAAAGATTAAGGACACATTCAGTAAATATTATAAACTCAGATGGTACAGAAAATAAGCTTCTAGATGTAGAAGGAAAAATATTTATGATTAAGTTATAATCCAGTAAAGCACATTAAAAGTTTTATACATCCGCATCTAGATGTAGAAGCTTATTTATTACACTTTATAACTGAAAATGTTTAAAGTTACTTCATTTAGATGGATGTATCTTTCAAGAGTATTACTTATCTTTTGAGTTTTATGGAAAAGGGCATGCTAAGCAAAGTTCTTTTCTCCATCACCTGCTCAATTACTAAATATTGGGGGTAATTTTAGATGTTTGTGAATGCTGCTTCTGACTCTAAATTTCCCTGTCATGCTTTGCTTAAACTCATACACCTACTTTTAAAGGTATCTGTGTCTCACAATAATCAGAAAATGTTTAAACTAAGTAAAATAATAAATAGGGTTGGGCCAGTAAGATAGCTCAGTGAGCGAAGTGTCTGCACAGGGACCGGGGCTTAATACCCGGTACCACATGCTGTGTCGGTTCTGCCACGGGGCATGCTGAGCTGGCCAATGAGTCTGGACATTGTGGTGCACACCTGTACTCCCAGCACTGGGGAGGCTGAAAACAGGAAGATCACTATGAATCTGAGCTGTGTAGTAATATCCTATAACAACCAAATACATTGATAATGATAAAAATGTATAAAATGAATACATTTTGTGAATTTGTGTGGTCCCATCATTTTGCCCAATACATTTGGCTAAATGAGACAATTAGATTAATTATATCACCTGTTTTAGTTACCTTCTGTTCATGACAAGTCTAAGCTTAATTAACTATTTAGACTGCAACTGCCTAGGGGGCTGGGAAGATGGCTCGGTAGAATAAATTCTCCCGGCAAGCGCAAGGGCTTGAGTTCAACCCCGGGTTCCACAAAAAAAAAAAAAAAAGATCACAACTGCTTAGCAAGCACAAGGTCCTCAGTTCAATTAATGATACCAAAACAAACAAAACTAAAACAGAAAGATTGCAAATGAGCTATCTAATAAGCGGAAAAAAATGTCCAAAAGAAATCTGCTTGACTGAAACTACTTTTTCTAACATAAATACTTTTAATATTCATAAAAATGACTAAGAATAAGCATTCTTTAATAATGTTATAAAATAAGATTCAAAATGTACAAAAATATTAATGTAAGGTTTACATCTTTCAAAACAAAGAACAAAGAGTTTTCGAATTTTTGATGTCACAACTTTGAATTAGACATTATTCAATATACTTTCAAAAATTAAATATGAAAACATACCTTACCACAAAATGAAAAACATACTGTTTATGTTTCACAACTCAAATTTTAATATCCAAAATAATATAGAAACTGATTTTTTGTATTAAAGATAATTTTCTATTTTATCCTTGCCATCATCTGATAATCTAAGATTCTAATATAGTACTTATTATATCTATTCAGCCATTATTTTCTGTTTACAACAAAGAAACTTTATATACAAACTATATTATATAAACTTTTTATATAATGCAATAGATTATTTAAATTTGAAGCAGAGTAACAACATACCTGTATGTGATGAGGACGAAATAGGAATTGCCTATTTAAGTTTGATTTTTCTATCAAGTCAGGATCTGTAACTGTAACCTAATAGAAAGAGATGAACATAACACATAATCTGTTTTGTTTTCTCAGTATTACTAAAATAGTGCATGCATATTATAAATATTTTGGCTGGTAAAGATCCTAAGAATATAAACATTCCAAAGTCACTACCAATACTGTGCTTTTATATTTGTTCTCAAAATGTACTTGCCCCGTAAGCTAGTATTTTTGAATTGCGTTTCTAGTTGTTAATAAGGTTGACTGGTATTCACAGATCTATTCATTTGTTTTTGGCTGTATTTCTTTATTACTTCTACATTTCTATATCATTATATTATGGTATCTTTTTCAATTGAACAACAACACAAAGTCAAATAGAAAATGTCTTTAACAAAAAGCCTTAATGAACTTATAATTGTGATTACTTACATACATCTTTGTCCTTTTACCTCCTCCAAACTTGCCCTTTATTTCCTGTAACTTGTCTTCTACTAATTAATGAGTATTCTTTACTTCAACTTGCTTGGAAGTTAAATGTCTATTTTTATGAGGTTATGCTCAAATTTTACCACACACATATAACTTAAAAAAATTAATTAAAATCTCTATCCTCTTCTTGAAAAGAGAATATAAACCATTTAATTTGTAATTCTCTCCTACTTTCCATCAATATCAATTAATAGTTTTATATTTTTTGGACCACCCTGCTCACAAATCAGTCATTATTTACCAGTTTTTAAAATCAATTTTTATTTAAATTTCATTGTTAATGAATGCCCCTTTAATCCACCAATAAGTGCCCATGTTATTTAGTAGTTTTAAGGACCAATGGTGACAATCTTTTATCATTTACATGTCAGTTATCTCTACTTGGCCCTCCATTTTGAAAGATAGCTCAATACAGAAATCTGACAATCATAATTTTTTGCACTAGAAAGAAAAGCTTCCAGTTTGATCCCAGGCACTACATGCTCTGCCGGCCCTGGTTCCACCCCAGATGGCTTAGCCAGCCACCCAGCACATGCCTGTAAACTCAGCACTGGGGAGGCTGAAAACAGAAGAGGATCACTGTGAATCCAAGCTACATGGTAAGATCCTGTACCAAATACATTAAAAAAAAAAAAAAAAAAGATTCCACCATCTTCTAGCATTTATTTTAGCATCAGATATGTGTTAACACAACTTCTCTTTTTATCTACCTTTGATTTGATGGGATTGGTTAGGTTTTCATAAATATATCTTGAATTGTGGGAACTTTTGTCATTATCTTTTTTGTATATTATATTGCTGCTTCTCTATAGTATCTTTACTATAGGGCCAGGGAGATGGTACAATAGAACAACCACTTCCCTGGCAAACACAAGGGCCTGAATTCAACACTTGATTTTGCCAAAAAAAAAAAAAAAAAAAAAAAAAGTATTCTAGTATCTTTACTTTCTCTGTAAATTCTACTAGATTTATGTTGGATATTACAAATACATCTTCTTTCTCAAAAAAGGTATCCTTTTGCACTCCATTATGAGTGCTTATTTATCTTTTATTTTCCAATTCTCACATCAGTTATATCTGAATTTAAGTTAATTAATAAATTTATTTATTTATTTATTTTTATGGTACCAGGGATTGAACTCAGGACCTTGCACCTGCCAGGCGAGCACTTATTAAACTTACCTATCTCCCTGGCCAAATTTACCATTATTCAAACTCTTGAGGGCTAGCGATATAGCCCAGTGGACTAAGCACCTGCTTGGGCAAGCACAGGGATCAAGGTTCAATTCCCTGTACCAAATGCCATGCTGGCCCCACCCGAGTGCACTGAACCTGCAACAGAGGCCAGGTACGTTGGCACACGCCTATAATCCCAGCATTGGGGAAGCTCAAAACAGGAGGATCACTATGAGTCCAAGCTGCATAGTGAGACCATGTACCAAATACATAAAAATTCTTCTTTGACACTTTGCAAAAATTTCAGGGTTCTATTCTTTCATTTCTTCTTTTTTATATTTGGTCACTTGTCACTTTAAAGTTTATTCTCCTATGAAGGTTTACTGGGCTGCAACAGTTCTCTTAGCTACAAAGGGGCTAATTCTTCTATTTGCCTTGACTGATTCTTTTGTGAGCTGGTCCCGTCTTACTAATCATCTTTTAAGTGAATTGTCATGCATGGCTATTGATCTTCTGCAGTTTTAGATGCTCTTTGTAAGTACTAATATGATGTAGTTTGACACTTGTTTTAGTTAAGGGTCTGGAGATTTCAAAAGTTCTACATACATTATATGTATGCTTTGCTTTGCTTGAAGTTTTTATACAACATAATTTTGAACACATACATCAATATGGCATGTGCTCTGAGTTTCATTTTTCTCATGAGTAACTTCCTTTCTAGTTAATGCTTTGGAAAGACAATCAGTCTAGAGACAACATTTGTGAGTCACGATTACTTTTATGTTGGGATTTTTTCTCTTGATTTTTGTATCTGAGGACTTCTCTTCCTACTGTGCCTAGATACATAAACACTTAAAATAATCATTCTGTTGGCTAACACAACAGATCTAAAAAACTTACTAAAGCTAGTTGCTATCTGAAAAATGTCAAACACCACTAATGAAACATTTTAAGTGTATGACAGGGTCACTTGGCTCACATTTAGTTTTTTGTTTTTGCAGCACTGGGGACCGAAGTTAGGCCCTTGCGCTTGCCAGGTAAGCGCTTATTCTACTGAGCTATCTCCCGGGCCCACATTTAGTCTTATGAACATAAATTATAGACCAAAGTTTGTAACAGTCCCATGACATTAATGACCAATCAAAAGTACTTCTGAATACTCTCAAACTTCTAATGCCTTCTCTCATTTAAAAGATTTTACAGTTAATAGTATATAAGAGAGATAATAACCAAGAGTTTCACTTTGCAAAGCTTTCACACATGATCTTTGTAATAGTGCTATGAGGTGAAGTAGGAAGGACAGATTGCTTTTTTGGAGTACTGTATTAGAGAAAGGAATAAGGCAACAGAATTAAAATAATCTGTAACAAAACTATATAATCAGAAAAGTGGTCAGTAGACAACAGAATCTTCCGTTTAGTAGTTTAATCCTCTATCCTTAAAAACTCAGTGTGTGTGTGTGTGTGTGTGTGTGTGTATGGGTGTGTGTGTACACACACAAGCAAATACACTTTGAGGAAGACCAATAGAAATACATGCTTTAACTCACAAATTTGTGTCTTACCATTCCATTCTCTTTGCTTGTACCAACTCCAAGTAAGGCTAAATTTTTTAACATTTCACAGCCTATGGCTCCACATCCTACCTATGGAGGAAAAAAACAACATATTCAGTTACATGAGATCTCAAATGAAAATTGATTTCATTCTAATTTTCTTTAAATACTAAGTTGCAAAAGATACACACTTTTAACATGTTCACAATGGAGCTGAATTTCATACTTCTCAATGCTGGGTGGCTTGAAACACTGGCATTACATGCATGAATGCCCCACTGGGTAACTTCATTAATTGTTATAGTAAAAAAGACCAATAAAGTGATTATATATGTTTATGGCACCAGTAGAATACTCGCCCAATAGGACTGTCACACATATATACCTGGTAGTTCAAGCAGGTGAGAATAAGTTAACAGTACTCTGACTTATTAGTGACTTATCTTACTTCAAAATATTAGGTTTACCAGGCCTTATTAAGTGTCTCAAAAAAAAAAAAAAAAAAAAGAACTATATAGGCATCATATGTATAATTTCTTTAAGCAGGAGACATTTAAAAATGCCAAATAAATTTCAAGAAACATTAGCACACTGTCATGAAAGCATTCTTTTAAGTATTTCTGAAAACTCATCAGATGAATGTGTGAGGCTAGGACTTTTTCTAATAGTTTTAAGTAAAAACATTAAAAATGTATTAGATTTCATATATGAAAAGGTCTGTAGCAACTAGTCATTAAAACATTATTTTACAATGATTAATAAAATTTAGTACTGTTTTCAGGAGTGACTTAAAATAATGATCATGAAGTAAACAAGGAGCTTTATGTTGTTCAGGAAAATTTCTTTGGAAATGCACTGAGAAATCTAAGAGAAAAAAAAAACACTTATACTATTTATTCATTTGGTTAAAAACAAAAATAAGAAAAGTTTACTATGTATTTTTGAAAATCATTAAGTGTTAAAAGCTGTCATACTCAAATTTTGAGTTCAAGAGTGGTGTGGCACATGCCTGCAACTAAGTACTCAGAAGGTTGAGGCAGGAGAGTTCTATGAGTTTGATGCAGTCTGAACTACACAAGACCCTGGCTCAAAAAAAAAAAAAAAAAAAAAATTCAATTTGAAGTGTATTAATTCTTTAGACCACAGGTTGGCAAACTTTTCATGTAGAGGGCCAGACAGTAAATATTTTCAAGTCTGCAGGCCATCTAGTTTCTATCATAACCATTCACTTAGATTAAGCTAGATTCAATTATGCCTTTAATAAATTTATAACATAGAATTATAGCTTCAATGTACTACTTATTCACATCATTATTTACTTACTAAAAAGATATTCAAATTTTGTAGCTTTTGACACAAAGTATCTCCAATGCAGGCTCGTAAAGCATCATACCTATCACCTCTGAAGAAAACAACATATAGGACAAGAGATATAAAAAAACTACTAAGATTAGTTTCATTATCATTAATAACAAGTATTGTGCTTTAAAACATACTTTTAAGAGTTTTTCCCAACCTATAACAGATGAACTACATTTCAAGAGAAAAGATCTCATTAAAAAAATTCAGGTTTTCTTTTTTCCATTTGGCTTAATAGCTTAAGTGCTACTGATGTCAGTGAAAAGTACTTTCATTTATAGCAGTCCTCCTTATTTAGAGAGGAGGGCCAGAGAGATAGCTCAGTAGAGTAAGTGCTTGCCTGGCAAGCACAAGGTCCTGAGTTCAATCCCCGGTACTGGGAAAAAAAAGAAAGAAAAGAAAACCAAAAACAACCCACAGAGGATATGTAGAATAGGTTCCAATATTCCTACTGGATGCCTGAAACTGGGATGGTACTGTTATCTATGCACACTGAACACATGCACGTATGGACACACACACACACACACACACACACACAGTATGCCTTTCTCCACACTATGGTTTTAATTTTTGCAATTTCATGTGATGGAGAAATTAGTATAACTTTTTTTTTCTTCTTCACAACCTGAGTTATGATTCATCCTCACCATCGATCTCCACTTAGCAAATCATCTTTTTTCTTTGCTTACTGAGAACTTTTACCTGTTCATTTAAAGACAGAATTTTCTATATGTCCAAATTGCCAGCATCCTTACTCTTACATTTTAGGACAATTTTTAGTTAAGTAAGAGTGCATTTTCATATAAGTGAGCATGATCCACCTAGTTCCTCTGATAATGAGACACAATTAAGTGATCAAGGGGTATTCAGCATGGATATGATGGACAAAGGGTAAGTCAGGCTCCAGGTGAGATTCAATATGCTACAAGAATAATGAACAACTCAAAACTTACTATTTGCTTCTGGAATTTTCTACTTTGCATTTCTGAACTGCAGGTAATTAAAATCTTAAAAAGCTGAACTCAATGGGGGAAGAACACTATATCTAGAAATTATTTTTCTGAGCCAGAGATTTTTAAAGAAAATTCTTAAGAGAATCTGTAAGTAGACCTCGGAGTTGCTAACCCAGTAAAATTGAAGGTAGAATTCTGAATTGTGTCTTTTAGGGAGATAAAATCTGCAATCAGGTACTGAAAGAGATGAAATGAGTGATATAAAGACTGCAGAAAATAATTTTTTCATCTGTTATTACAGTACCACACTTAAGCCTTAGGCAGATAAGAAACAAATGCAGAAGTGAATGAGTTAAAAGATAAAATTTAAAGTGGATGTTTACATAAAATCTCAATCTCTTTGTCTCTTATACAAATATAAAATAACAGAAATTTTAGCATTACCGTGGAAGAAATTCTTCAGATTCAGGTTTGCCTAGGGATTCGACAATGTCTGCTGCTTCAAGATATAACTTAAATTGGAAGATTGAAAATATGATTTACTATATATAAAACTTAAATTACTAAAAATAGCTGTTCTGCAGTTACCTAATAAACACGGGGAAAAGATGATAAAAATGCCCATTCAGAATAAAATAATAGTTTAACAACTTTTTACTACACAGTCTAGATTGCCATTCAGTAAAGATAAAACATGAAAGAACTTTTGAAAGACCTAATTTAATGCATGTAACTTAGCCATCCTAAAAGTATCTTTTAATCTTAAAAGGAAATCTCATCTCCAAGTCTGTTTTTCTAATTTAAAAACTTGGAAGTCCCATTCAATTTCAGCAACACTGAAGTAATTTGATTAGTATTTGACAGGAAAGTCATTCGTATACACCCATTCTATACTTATTTTCAAGTTCAGGTATATTATCTATAACAAGTACCCTATAGAAGAAATGATTTGGCAAGCCACAATTTCAACGTTTTTAAAGATACAAAATAGAATTAATTTCATATAGAAAATAAGAGTCTAACATTCACTTAAGTAACCTACATGGCTAAATTTGAGTATGAGCAAATAGTTATGTTAAATTATAATAGTTTACATGAATAATAAAATTAGTTTCTATTTTCTACGCTAATCACTGTAAACAAACCAAGTTTCCACTAATCACTTTGTATTCCATATTACTCAGCAGCAAAATATCAATATGTGGGCATTATGCTATATTCAAAATGTTTAAATTGTTTCAAAGCAAAAGAGGCTTTAATAATGTATCCCTTGATAAATGAGGGTTTTTATATAATCTTACCGATGTTTTTATCTTACACAATTCTCAAACTTGTAAGATTCCTATGTACCTTTAGAAATTTACATCTGGGAAAGGGACTTGAAGATTCATGATGGCAAAGCATTTCATGGAACAACCGTAAGAGTCCTGTGAGCCCAAACATGCTAAGCAACAAGTAATGGAGAAAAACTAGGGGATAGGAAATTCATTACTTCACATTCACAATAGAGGGGAACATATCAGAAAGGTCACAGGGGTCACACCAGCTTGTATTTAGGCTTTGGAAAGCATATAACCAACCCACTTTTCTCTCATGCATTGAAAATACTAGCAGGTCACTTTTCTAATTCATCATTTAGTACATTATGATACACAACACAGTCTGTAAGTGAAGAATGCAACTTTAAATGTGAAGAAATAAAAAAATTAAGAACTAACCCACTGGCATAAAGGGGAAAACTTTCCAGTTACAGCTTTCAGTACTTCTTGACTGGCAACCCCTCCTACTGCTGCAGCAAGTGGAGATAAAAAGCCTTTGGCAGTCCAAGCAAGCCAACGCACAATGTCAGCATCCACTTCAGGCTGAAATACAAACCAAGGCAGATTACAGTCCTACGAGTATTGATCAGTATTTTTAGAATTCCAATGACTACATGTGAGAATGATTAGAACTTAACCCCTAACAAAATTACTCATTTTTTCTATTAACTTGATTTTAAGTCTCAGCATCGTGATAGAGAGGTCTATACGCATGTTATCTTCAGCTGTACTTCTTTGAAATAGTACCAGCCCAGTTTTGCTTTCTGATTCTACATACCTACCTGCTGATGGCCTCACTCAGAAACAGTAGGAATAACTACCATTTATAGCTGCTAAACAGTTACATAATGCCAGTCAATCATATTTATTAACCCAGCATTTTAAAAATGAAATCTATAGAAAAACTTAAAATGAAAATAAAGTGATCCATAAAATTAATTTGTGTTGAAAGTGAATGAGACATTCTCAATGACTAAAATTAAAAACAAGCATTTCTCAAAAAATAATTTTTTAAAGGTAATACTGGAAAAGTGACTCTGGAGCTATTGCATCAACATAATTTATTTGTAATGAGGACCTTTTGATAAGCTCTGGCTTCTCTTTCTTTTCCTATTCTCTCCAAATTACTAACCTTAATTTTAACCTGAAGCTGTAAGTAATGTTCAATTACTCTGAATACCTATGAAAACTAGCACATCTTGCGGACATCAGAAGGGGGAAAAGAATTATATTACATTCTCAAAAATATCTGGGATACAGAAATTGTTGATGTCAACTCATTACTCCAATGTTTCTGTTCAATTACCTATATCTCATTAGCAATATCTTTAGTTCAGAAGGACTATAACTTAGGTTGCACCTTTTTGTAAAAGCAAATATATTGTTAGTGCTGACAATGTTAAATAAACTAGGATGGTAATAGAAACAATATCACTGTGATAGATATAAATCAAGTCCTTACATAATATTCAAAATAATCTGAGGAAATATTTTTATGTGAGAAAACTGAAATTCTAAAATATTAAGTAACTTTATCTAATTTTTATAGCTAACCAGTGGTACACTTCAAGATCTGAACCCATGAAGTTCAACTTCATAGCTGTGTTAACCTGAGGTTAATTATCTTTCAAAATTTTATTCTTTTTAGTAAACATACAAACATTAACCCAAACATTCAAATCTTGAAAATTTTCACTTGCCCAAGAATAATGATAACAATCTAAATCTAAATTTCCCCACATAATCTTCAAATACATGATGCCCAGCCACAGGCATAGCAAGGAAACAGTGACAGGTCTTCAACACTGCTAGGAAAAAAAAAATTACAAGCTTTGAGTTAAAAGCTTGTACTTTTTGTTAAAAGTCATAAGCAGACGTGAGATACTTGCAGGGCAAACTGGACCTCACAACAGCACAGCCTTCAGTGAACACACAGTGTAAGCCTGATGGTTAACAAAGCATAGTCAAAAACGTTCTGGAAAATAGAGTCCCACGCCAAATGTAAAACACACCCAACATGGGTACAAATTGGGCAAGAACCATTATCGGCTGGGTAACAGAATTCTTGGAATGATGTAACTATAAAAAGGGAAGCTACCCTTTGGTAGAGAATGATAAGAAGGATTCGGCAATGATGAAAGAGATCTCGAAGACATGCCAACACCATGCACACACAAAAGTTCATTAAGGACAATCCTTTTCAGGTATCTTGACAGTGTTGCAATAGCAAGTGTATTTGAAGAAATTATATATTCTTCCAAGGAATACTTGGAGATATGGAGGGAAAAATAACAAAATACCTTGAATCAGGAACTAAAAAATGAAGAGCAAAAATGATCTACTCTTGCAAAAAACGGAAAGAATTTTGGAGGAAACATGCCAAGAAGGATGTTTTCAAAATATAAAGTATAATACCGGACATTAATGAACATCAAAATTAACCTTTATCTGTATTTTATACGGTACATAAAATGAGATCACAAAACTACATGAAATTAGTGTAAAGCCATGCATACAAGTCTTACATGAACTTTGAAGATATGTAATGAGATCACAAAACTACATGAAATTAGTGTAAAGCCATGCATACAAGTCTTACATGAACTTTGAAGATATGTCTTGATTGGTACCTTGTACAGTACACAAAAACTTACAAAACTATCAACTTATAAAATTTCTACAGAAAACACAAGGGAAGAACATTTTGATGTTAGTTTAAAAAGATTTTAGGGAGGAAGGACATAATTCAGTGGTAGATGCTTGCCTAGCATATATGAAGCCCTGCGCTCAATCCCCAGCACTGCAAATTAAATTAAATTAAATTAAATTTTAGGATGAAGTGGCAACAAAAGATTATGGAGAATAATTGGAAAAGTTTAACAGAATGTTTGTAAAACATGCAGCTGAGAAAGACTGCCATTCAAAACATTAAAAACTCAATAAACATAATCAGAGAATAAAATATGCTCAAATTCATGGCCATTAAGGAAGTACAAGTTAAATTTACAACCAAATAGTACTACACACGTTAAAATGGTTAAAGAAGAATACATTGTAGACTTTGGAGGAATCCAAATGAACTGAAAAGTGTATGTCTAAGAAGGGAATGGTACAACTGCTTTGTAAAATACCTATCACATCTGTAATAAACTTCTAGATAACTACCCAAGAGAAATGGAAATGTATATCCACATCGAAGTCCATATAGGCCAGTGGGCTAGCTCAGTTGTCTAAAGTGCCTTCTTGAACCAAATCAGTCAGGGGAAAGGGACTGTAGTTCGATCTCCAGCACCACATGCTACATCAGACCCACCCTTAAGGCAGCCTGAGCCAGCCAAAAAAAAAGAATCCTTCTCAAAGTCCATATATAAACATCACCCATATATAAATATCTATATCTGCTTTATTCACTATCAATCTAGTTAAAAAACCCATGTGTTTATTAACTGGTGAGGGATAACACAAGCTCCATGTACAATGGATACCGTTCAGCAACAAAATGGAATGAACCTGCAGAAACATGAATGAAACCCAACTTATGTATATCTAGTAAAAGAGATGAGATTAGGCATCATATGATTTTATATATATGACATTTTGAAAAAGCCAGTAAACCACAGCAGCTAGCAGGCTTTGGTTGCAGGTGAGTTTTAAAGAGGCATGAGGGAACATTTTGGCATATGGAAATGTTTTATGTCTTGATTATGGTGGTGGCTACATGACTGTACTTTGAATTCAATGGTGTTCAGCTAAATTAATTGTGCACAATTTTATTGGCTACACCTAAAAAGGGTAAATTTATGTAAACTGTACCTCAATAAGCCAGAGAAATTCTTAATGACACATTTCTTTAATTATACATTTGTATCTATTTCCATTTTCTCACAGCTTTTTCTATAATTATTAAATTTAAAAAGTCATTTATAGATTCACTACTTCTGGCATATTTATTTTTTTCCTTCTTTGCATTACTTAATATGAGATCAAAACATCACTTTAGACTTTCATTTCTCATTTTTAAAAAAAGACAAAAGCTGTTAAAATTTCCAACTAACTGCACAAACAATGCTACATCAATAGCTTTTAAAATGAAATTGTTGTCTGGAAGACACTATATTTCTAAAACAAAAAAATCATTTTCTCAGTGATACATTCAAGACAAAGGTGATATAAGAAAAACCAAAGACTTCAAATAGTGCTAAGAGGGATAACAACTCAAGTAAATCAGAACAGAACATGTTAATGTTCTTAACACAACAGCAACAATGAATAGTAATTAACTGTCTTAATATTCCAAGTGCTAAACTTTACCAAATCAAATCACTTAAAGTTCACAACAACCTTTGAAGGAAGATGACTTCCTTTCCATAAATTCATAAGCTAAAGCAGAAAAAAAAACAAAACCTAACCAGGGTAATTAGTAAGGAGCATACTGAGACTTGAAGCATAGGAGATTAATAATATATACAGAATATTTGTATGCTTTAATCAAGTCCTTTAACAGCCATAATTTTAAGTATTTACCTTGTCATCCAACGTTTCCCTTACAGATGCTGCTAGTTTCAATAGCTCTTCTGTATCTTCTTCGTATCTACGATTTGAAAAACAAACAACTTCAATTTTCTCAATTCCCATAAAAAGGTCACATTCAGAACTAAAATTTTAAGACAAATTTAAATTCACTGATTTAAAGACTAATGGCTTGTAACTACATTACTTAAAAATCATGATCACCTAAAAACAGTATAAGAAAGATTTACTTATAAATACTAAGGTTTTTTACTTTTGACTTAGGCCACAAGGAAAAGAAAAGAAACATCATGGATAAACAGTCATTCTCCAGTGTTTTTGTTTTAGAATGTTGTTTCTAGTCTTCAAAATGGGAAAACTCCCACTTAATATGATTCCATGTTTATAGATTATTACAACCAAAAACAAACCAAAAAAACCCCCATAACGTCATAATAGATGCTTAAGAGCTTGGTGAATTTACTGGCACTACAATTATAAGGAGGCTTAGTTAATTTTTTGAAAAGAAAGTGACAATTCCCTATGATAATGTTACTAGGAATAGCAAGATACCAATAAAATTAATTTTAAAAAAAGAAACCACTTCTGAGTCTATCATTCCAAGATAATAACTATCATGATCTAGTTATAACCATTCCAAGTTTTCAACAAACAAAAATAAAAATATATCTACAAAAAAATAAAATCACTATTTCTGAAATACTGCATGTACTCATTTTAAATTTTGAGTAGGGTCTTGGTATATTGCTAACTTGTAACCCTCAGTGCTCAGATTATTGGTGTGCACCACCATGCCCAGCTAACCACTTTTATATGGACGTTACCTAATATTTGGCTTGCGACTGTAGTTCTCCTGAAATTGGTCCAATGCAAGCATAGCTGCGTGAATCTGCAAAGGTACCTATTTAGGAACATTAAACATGAGCCAATATTTAGTGGTTAGTATTTCTAGGCACTGTGATAAATGCTTTAAAAATATTTAATCTTTACAATCAACACATGATAATATGATTATCAAAAGAGAAGTACAATGACTTGACTTCAAGGTCCCAGGTTTATACTCCAGGTGGTATACAGCATAACCAGGTCATTCATAGAAAACTTAAAGATTGTACTGACTGAGCAACAGTAACAAAACATTTATACAAGATAAGCTATCATTTTCTTCATTAAAATTTAAATTTGAAATTGTTCATTCTTCACAATTACATTTACTGGTACAAAAGTAATAACCAGTGATTTAAAAGAAAATATAGTGCATTAAGTTTTTTTTTTTATACTATGTAAAACTCTATGTGATTAGGATAGTATTTTAATACAATCATAATGTATACATTATTGAAATTATATTTTAATATCAAAGCTAGACAATCACTATAAAATTAAAATCTTTTGTTTTATTCTAACATTCTCTGCCTGGTTCTTAATCCCTTGGAGTCAATTTTAGATATTCAAATATAACTATTATTAGGAAAACCTGACAGCAAAGTATACACATGCTTACTCCATTTTAACTTTAGAGTCACTTACCAATTCCCATCCCCCACTCTGTTGTCTCTTTCAAATCTGCAAAGTATTTATTTACCTCAGGTTTGCTAAAATCCGCAATAAGGCACTTTGGACGTTTTATCTGCCTCTCCAATGGCTCCTGATTGAAAAAAAAGTGTTAGTTTATAAAAGTGAGTGATTAGTTGATAAAATATATGGTTACTATATATGTTAGTAAAAGCAACAGAGCTTTCTCAAAGGTCTGAACACACTACGTAGCACTGATTTGTTTTAACTGAAATACAAAATAGCTACTATTCTTTTAACACATACTTAAAAGATTAAATGCAGTAAAACCACTCCAAAATTTGAGATGTTATACAACCATACGCACACTACAAAAACTATTTTAATCTAATCATACTATATTTTTTGATACTAAATTATCAAGACTTGTTATGCCTTATTTGGATATTCAAAGTTAAAATCTATGTGGTGTAAAAAACACAAAGGCAAAACAAAAACTTAAAAAGCAACCTTTTAAAAAAAAACATTTGCTTGGTTCAGTGGCCTGCTACACAGCGAAACTATGCAGCTCAGACTGCTATGCTGGGAGTGATCCTCGTGTCTCAGTCTCCCCAGTGCTGGGATTACAGGTATGTGCCACCATGCTCAGTCTTGATGGCTGGCATGGTGTACCCAGGATTCTGGGGTCGGTATGGTATATGATATTGAGGATTGAACCTGGGTCCTTCCACTTGCCGGTCAGGCACTTAAGACCACCTAGTTATCTCCCCAGCCTCTTAAAAATCAACTTAAAAACATACTAAATGTGAAATTATTTCAGATGTAAACTATCCAATTAAAAATTGGAGTCAACTCACTGGAGAATTACTGAATTCACAGTAAGTTCAAGGCCAGCCTACCTACATAGTAAAGCTGTCTCAAACCACCTCTCCCATCAAAATAAAAGTTTGACAGGCAGCTCAGACTAAATGGACTAAAATTTCATTGTTTTAACCTGAAGCAAGCATGAAGAAGGCTGCTGAGAGAATGGGAGAGAGATGATGTTGAAAACATTGACAATTTGCAAGAATGTCTAAGTTCTAAACAATAGGGAAAAAAACCTAGAGATGTATTTGATTACACTGGGAAATAACCAAAGGATTTAAACAGCAGGAGACCTCTTAGTTTGAAGACATACATAAACTACATTTTCCTGACTAAGCAATATATACTTTCCTTAAACTTCCAGGAGCTAATGAGAATTATTTCATATTTCTAACATATATAATGTTTTTTGAAATTTCAAAAATTAAATGTGGGCCTGGTGATATAGGTCAATGGCATAAGTGCCTGCCTAGCAAGTGCAAGGTCCCAAATTCAATCCCTGGTACCACTAAAAAAAAAAAAAAAAAAAAGAGAGAGAAATTAAATAAAATTTAAAATCAAGATCAACTATAAAGAAAATATTTAAACAACTGAATAATAAAAAAACTTTGTAAACCTTTTGAAAATATAAATATGTTTTTTTCTTGTCTTAGCAAGTATCAATTCCTGGATTGGTCTAAACAGTATAATCCTGTGAAAAACACATAGCTCAACTCATTCATCTATATGTATATAATAAGCTAGCTGTACAAAATGTATACTTTTTAAAATTTTGTTTTATTTGGTTTCATTTTGCCTCTTTGAGACAACATCTCACTATAGTTCAGGCTGGGCTTGAACTTACTTTATAGCCTAGGCTGGTCTTGAATTTGCAATGATTCTTAGCCTCTCCCAAGTGCTGGGATTACAGGTGTGTGCCACCATGCCCCACCCAAAATTTATACTTTATAAAAATACTAGTTTATTTTTTAGATTGGCTCCTAAAAGTAGGTACAAAAAAGAAAATGAAAAAGACATATAAAGAAAAAAGCTAATCTGTTCAGCACAAGCTGTTTGGTCAACTGAACACTTTTGTTATTTTCTTCCCGTTTCTTGCTCTGTAAAGAGATATGTTTAAGCAAAAACAACAACAACAACAACAACAAAAAACTTACAAAGCAAAATGTTTTAGGAGTCTTAACCTGTACAGCTATTCCTCCATGTAAATATGGTTCCAACTCTGTAGTGTCACCAATGCTAAAAGAAAATGGTGATCCCACTAGAAGAAAGAAGAAAATTATCATACAGGGACACAGATATTTAAATGTGAAGACTTAATGTCATAAAGATATTAAGGGCCGGCCAAATAGTTCAGCGGATTAAGGTGCCTGCTTAGGCAGACATAGGGGCCGGAGGTTAGATCCTCTGGACCTGCCATGCTGGCCCTGTACCCGGGGCCTACTGAGATGGCCCTTGAGACTGGGTGTGGTGGTACATGCCTGTAATCCCAGAATTTGGGATTCTGTAACAGAAGAATCAATATAAGTCGGATCTATGTGGTGAGACCCTATAGCCTGTGTCCTAAAACAAAAAAAAGATATTAATTTTCCCTAAGTTACAAAGGTTTTAGCATTTATTAAAAGCTACTGTTTGGAACAAAAGTACCTGGGAAACTATTCCAAGTGGATCAGTTTTATTTACTTATTTTTTAAATTCATGTATTTGGTACAGGGTCTCACTATGCAGATCAGATTTCATAGTGATCCTGTTTTCAGCCTCCTCAGCACTGGCATTACAGGCAAGTGCCACTATGCCTGGACTCCATCACCACCTCAGTGCAGGGGTGGGGCTAGTGAGGCTTACAGGACAGGGATTAAGTGGATGAGTTTTAAATATCAAAAATAATGTGAAAAAATTTTTAAGATGAAGCCATAGGAGAAGAATTATTTTAAAACTTGAAGGAAGGCTCTTGTAATACTCGAAAGCTATTAATAATAGTTATGGCTGTGCTAAAATAACAGAATCACATGAAAATGAACTATCATAAGCAGATCAAGAATGCCAAAGTAGAAAAATATTTGCAACTCAAGAACAAAATAGAACAAGATAAAAGCAACAAAAATAATGTGCCAAGTAATGCTCTATGAAGAGTTGTTGGGAGTCGTTAAGAAAGCAATCATGAGAAAATTCCAAAGAATATATAGTTCATATTAAAGGGAGGGGAAAAAAGCCTCTAAAACTTAAAATACTCAGTATGTCATAATACAAAAAAAGGCAAATTAAAATTATTCTTTGATAAGTTTCATCCATGAATTATTAAAAAAAGAAACAAAGGAATAACGAATGCTCTAAGGGGCCAGGGAGATGGCTCAGTGGAATAAGTGTTTCCCTAGCAAGCACAAGGGCCTGAGTTCAATCCCCAGTTCGGCTAAAAAAAAAAGAATGCTCTGCAATTACTGATGTAAAAGTATCACTAAGCCACGGCACATTTAATAAAAAGCCAAAAAGCCAAAGGGCAAAGGGTAGTACTTCATATAATAGGCGGTTATACTTCTGTGTAAAAGCTTAAGGTAACCCTTAAGATACATAATAAACGAATAGTTAGGTATCGTCAGTAAGGGAGAAACCAGGAGATAAAGAGCCAATGATGGGCAAAAACTGTTTATTATTTACCCTCTCCTGTTTTTAACCATTTAAAAATTTAGTGAAAACTATCAAGTAAGCCTCCATCTCCACTTAACATGAAACTTCCTCTGGAGAGGGGTGGAAGTGTGAAGTAGGTCTCATTTTTAACCCTATTTAAATATATATTTATGTATTTCCATATATTTATATATATTTATTTATATGCATATATAGTATAAAACGTATATGTAAAACATACATTTTTAAAAATGCTTCTCACAACAGAAATTTTCTAAGATCACTAAGTATGGTACCAACTAATAACTGTTATGGAAAAAAACTTCAAATGCAGTATGTCTATTTAAGCATTCCCCAGCCCAAAATAATTTTTTTGATACAAAAATGGAAAATTTACTGACATTCTCTACTTTCCTTTTTTTTTTTTTAGTACCGGGGATTGAACTTGGGACCTTGTACTTGCTAGGCAGATGCTTATGCTGGTGAACTATCTCCCTGGCCCCATCCTTTGATTTTTTAATGGCTCTTTCTTATATAGGCTGTCACAGTACTCAGAACTGTTATCAAAACTAATCACTGCATAGTCCCCAAGTAATACCTATTTTTTTTTCTTTCAGTACTGGGGACTGAACTCAGGATACTGCACTTGCCAGGTAGGCGCTTATATTCCTAAATAACAGTTTAGTCATTTTTTTTTTTGCAGAACCAGGAGTTGAAGTTAGGCCCTTGTGCTTTCCAGGGAAGCGCTTATTCCACTGAGCCATCTCCCTGGCCCCAAGTTTAGTCAATTTTAACAAAAACAGATTTTTTAATCTGAATTTGTATCTAAGACATTTAAATGTAATCAAGAAATAAAATCAGTTTTATTATCACCAAAGATGCTTAAATATGGATCTAAGGTTGTTTTATAGAGTTTTAAACAAAAACTTACTTTTATATCTCTTAAGGACATTTTATAATCATTAAAAAAAGTAGTTTTACTAGTCTGCCTACAAATTCTGTTCAGGACAGTTTTCAAATGCTCTAGAGACAAAACTGAATCACTCTTCCAAAAAACAGGTATAAACACAGTTTATAGTCAAGTTATAGGTTGTCAAACACTGTTCTTAACTCTTCTAAACATGGCTGTAGGGGAAAGAAACTGTACAGACTAATGTATGAATTCATTAACTCCAACTTCAAATGGGCCCTAGCGGATTTTTTAAAATGGACATTCTCCTCAAACTTCCTTGGCAGGTTCCCTTTCCTTTGAGTAATAATTTCATATTAGTTACCTGTAAAAAAAAAAAAAAAAAAAAAGAAATGACTGCTTCAGCTTAATGCCAAAAAATTTACAAACTTGTCCACAGTCATAACCATTCATGCCTTTGATGAAAGTCACTGAAGAAGAACACATATGCTACCAACTTCCTTATTTCCACTTGGATATTCTATTGTCACTTCACAAGCACAAACTGTATTCTCTTCTCTCCAAAACCTACTCTTTTTGTACTCCAAAGTAAATGACTTCTCGAAGTAGGAATCTTTGCTCATCTATCAATTTAATGTTTTACCTAAATGACTTAAAAAATACTTAATGACTCACAGAATTATAATTCTATCAGCTCTCTCACAGTATGCTTTTTAAACTCCTGAGTCTTGTACTGGGTCTGAGTCTTACATTTTTATGGAATACTTTTTTTTTTAATACCTTGTAAGCCAAGGTGTAAGATTCTAATTAGGACTTCCACCCTGTGCTCACTGTTCCAAGCAGGTATGTCTGTGCTAAGTGTGGAATACTAAGAATGCCTGTTCTCTATTAATATCATCACTATTTAATATAGTTTCACTTGAACTGAATGTTTTGAGGCCAAGAGGTATATGGATCAAACTTGAGTAGACTTTGTGTTCCTATCACTTTCCAACACTTGAATTCAGTATCTGAATAGTGATAAATATAAATTTGTGGAGGACCACTTGAGCAGTTCTCCTTGAAAGAGCAATTGTCTCCATTTTGACTGAGCCTAACCCTATTTCCTCATATGGATATGCAGAGTTGGCTAGGACTTCTGTTTATCCTTTTAATTGGCCTTAAGCAATGTATATTCGTTTAGCTGAGGTGCTAATGACAGTCTCTGAAGGTAGCATGCGTTTTTCCCTGGTAACCTACACTTGCTGCTCTTTAATGTGAACCAGGTTGAGATAGGACGAGACAGAATGAAGAGCCAATACTATAAGCCATCAGCTGGGATTGAGCCTCGAGTTAGGCTATGACTTCCTAAGGCTTGAAAGACTACAACAAAGCTGAAGCACCAGACCCTCCAAAACATTAGATACTCTCAATAGCATAAAGCAGACTACTTTCTCTGCATATCTTTTCTGCATATAGCAGAGGTAAGGTAAATGCAGGCCACCCAGTTATTTCAGCTCACAGCAGTCACTTAGTTCCACAATTCTTCGTCATTCCTCCTCAAGCCACTCCTCCACTGAATAAAACCGGGTAAGGCCCTGGGTCAACCTCTTTGTTCCAAAAAGCAATTCTGGTGCCTGGACTTAGAACCCCTGGGCTTCCCAATAATTAAAATTACGTTTTAGTGTCTTCACTTTCACCATGGGTTGCATTTAAAGTGGTAGACTGGAATTAATTTGGTGGGATTCCAATAATGTAACTTTAGGATTACAAATACTAACTTCTTGGACTGAGAGGAGAACCTGGAGGGGTCTCCTACACAAATTGAGGAAACTTGTCAACTTACCAGTTATTTGTTGTATAGACCCATTTAGACCTGTCATTCCATGAATTTCTCGAAATGTTAGGAATTGTCCTGTCTCAAGTTTGTGAGGATGATTTTCAAGGCAAGTTACAATGCCAGGATTAGCCTAAGATAAAAGTAAACTATTAAAAATCAAGTTCATGTATTTTTTGAATACAAATTCCCTATCTCACCACCAAAAAATGACAACATTATCACAAAAACTACAAACTCAAATTCCAAGCCATCCTTCTCTCTTCTGGGTGAAGAAATGAGAGAAAGTAATAATCAACTTATTATTACTTTTTAAAGTGAATTTTGTAATATACTTTAATGTTTTGTGGGAGATGTTCACAAGTTTTACAGAGCAATTTGAATATTTAAGAATCAAAGATTCTTACAACTTGTTATAGTTACAGAGTATATTTTAAGCAAAACTGGCTACTAAAAGATAAAAAGCCTAATTTTGAGTATCTAGGAAATGGACAGAAGGATGGATATTTTATAGCTAGGAATCTGGCAATATACAGCTTCTCTAATATATTAAAGTAAAAACTATATGGCTTATTTTCTTTCTGTACTATTCTATATAAGAAAATACTAATGCAATAAAGAATACACACTATCTTTTGGAACTTATTCTATTATTCTAAGAGCAAACAGCATTCAATTAGGAAAAATAAAAGGTTTACTTTTCACTAATAAACCTGAAAGAATTTATGTAGAATAATAAATCTCTCTACACAAAATTATTTTTCAATGATGTTTTCTTTTAAAGGCCTAAGAAAAAAAACATTAAGCATTCGGGAAGCTGAAAACGGATCACTGAGTCCAATTTGTGTAGTAAGACACTGTAGTCCCTGTACTAAAATACATAAAAATAAATTTTAAAAATTAAAAAAGAAAACATTAGATTGAATTTAAAAATAAAGCATAAAGCCAGAAGCACAAGTACTATTTTGTCAATGAACATTGCCATTCTCTTGTATTTGGCTCTTTTGAGCTTTAACGTAATACACTAACTACAATATCTGTGGTTAGTTCCTTCTTTGTAAGGAACACAAAAAAGGTAAAATACTAAGGATAAAACAAAAAAACTACTGAAAGGGGATCATGATTTTCACAGTTCAGAGAATAAACATAAAATCATACTGAGACAATGTGGTAAATTTACTTTTGATTTAAAGATGAATCAATCCTTAAGCTTTTCTCCTTCTATCCACAGCTTTAAGAAGCTTTTGTCTAAGGTGCTTTGTGTCTTTTTCTATATGTAGTGAATCTTGTACACCCATGTTCTGACTCACTAACAGTTCAGTAAAGGAGTCACAATTCATGTATGAAAAAAACATGACAGAACAAAGTTAAAATTAATATATATCACTTACCTATCAAGTACTAAATGTTAGTGAATCCAGAACATTTTAAATAATATTCCAATTTCAAGTTAGTTCTAACATAATGCATCAAAATTGACAGTCCTGCATTATTTTACAACACCATGAAATTAAAAATATTGCTTATAAAATCTTTTGCTAAAACTATCTTAAAAAAAACTCACATCAACTTTAAAATATTTTATTGAAAAAGTTCATTAATAAAATCATACTTGCGTTATGTTTGAAATGAATATTTCTTTTGGTTCTTCTCCTGTTGTGTCTGAAACTTCAAATTCATCACCGAAATCACAAAATAACCGTGACCAAACTCCATGTACATCTGCACTAATGAACTGAAATGGTACAAATAAGTTCATTTATTCATGTGAAATGAAAAAATAAACTCCACTATCTTAGGCTTTTAGTAAGAGTTTCATTTACAATTAAATACAACCTGGGGAATATAAACTATGAATAGGCTAAGTTGTTCTAGTTTACACTTGAAGAAATTTATTTGGTGGATGAACACTGGATGTTACAAAGTTATAAATACTTTTATTGTTACACGTTCTATGATTTTAAATAACAAAAATTTTGGTTTTGTCATAAAATTCAATCACAATATATGAAAACAAATTGTGATATAATGGTCTAGAAGCAAATTCTTATTTGTTATTCTAGAAAAAAAGGAGTGAAATTCTTAAAAAATGACAGAACAAATAAAAAACAGACCACCACTAAAAGCTGGTAACACTCTAGAAAAAAGGCTGAGGAAATGAGAGTGTAAACCAAAGTCAGGTAAATACTACATTCTTTTTTTTTTTTTTTTGTCTTTTTGAGACAGGGTCTCACTATGCAGTTCAGGCTGGCCTTAAGCTCACTTTGTAGCTCAGGCTGGTCTCGAACTCACAACAATCCTCCTGCCTCAGCCTCCCGAGTGCTGGGATTACAGGCCTGCGCCACCACGCCCGGCAATACTACATTCTTAAACACGATCAGAAATATTTTATTAAAAGGAATTTAACAAATTGTCTCCATTCTAAGAATCTGCAAATAAACTAATTTTGTACTTAAAACCATTTTTGAGCTAGTTACAAAAAGAAAAAGGCATATCCTATAGCATATATAATTCAGCATAAAGCAGGATTTTTCTAATAAAACTGTATTTGGATACAAATATTTATCAAAATAATGTATACTTCCTATTATACAAAGTATCAGATGGCTATAGGAATATTACCTCCCATGCAGTCATATACTGAGTTCACTAATCACAATGGGTTATTTTTTAATGAGACATAAAAGTTAGCAGAAATTTTGATAGTTCTTCCTCATTTTAAAATTTTAGAGGCTACTAACTCTGGAACAATTTATATTTTTCTGAAACAACTCTCAAGTACAGAAACACATCAACTACATAAACAGAGGCTTTACAATGTACTGTAATTATTTTGTAAAACATCTGTGCCGTTTTAAGTTTACCATTCTGTCTTCTTTACCTAAAACTATAGCACAAATGTTACAGAGTATAAATATAAATATCACACCCCCAAACTTTTCAGCACATATATACCATATAAAATGATTCTGGTTTAGTGCCTATATCAAAGGCACTTTTGCTGTCTTCCAAAGAAACAAATTATGCCAAAGAAGACTAGTTAAGTACATGCACTGAAGGGCAACCCACTCAGGTCCCCTTGTGTCTCTCTCTTGGACAAAAGCTTTCTTTCTCTCAGCAAATATATTTTACCGTAAAAAAAAAGATTATACATTCAATTACAGGGGAAGAATTATGATTTTTCTCATCTAAATTTCTTTCCATTGTCACTATTTGCGGCTAATTACATTAGACAAAATTTTAGAGGGTATTATTGGTCTATCACTCTTTCAAAGCCTATGTTCCTCTATCTACAAACTCTATCAGCCTTTTTTTGGTTTGTTTTTTCTGAAACAAGGTCTCACTGTGTAGTGCAGGCTGGCCTTGAACTCACACTGATTCTCCCAGTGCAGGCAGGTGTGTGTTTCCATGCCTAGTTACAACAACTTCTCTTTATGTCTAGTCTCACCTTTTTCTAAGTAAGACATCAGCATCTTAAGGGGGACTATTGCAGTAATTCTGAAGTGGCACAGTTGTGCTTATGCTATATTTACAATGCTACAGTTCTCCTTTCAGGATCTCTTTTTTGCTTTTAAGACACTGTCTCCTAGCACAGTCCAGGCAGGCCATGAATTTGCAATGCTCCTTCCTGACTAGCCTAGCCAGTGCTGGACAACAGACATGTACCACCATCCCCAGCTTTTTCTGATCTATTCATGACCAACTTCACATTCTCAGTAATTAACTATTACTGAAAATTTTGAATTTATTTTAATTGGAATTAAAATAAAAATCTAACCACTAATCAGTACAATTATTTAAATACAGGATGATCAAAAATTGTACATTTTTTGTTAATTTTTACAATGTTTATCAAATTTATTCACTATAAGAATCAAATGGTTGAAACAAGTAGTCCATGATGGAGAGATAGCTGGGTGGTCTAAGTGACTGCCTAGCAAGCTCAAGGACCTGGATTCCATCCCTAGCACTGAATGCGGAGCCAGCCACCAAAACAGGGTGTGGTAGCACACACCGGTAATCCCAGTGCTGAAGAGGCTGAGACAGGAGGATCACTACAAGTCTGAGCTGTGTAGTGAGACCCTGTACCAAAGAAAGAAAAGATTTTTTAAATTTAAAAAAAAAAAAGAAGAAGAAGAAATAAGAGTAGTTTAAGTAAGGCTTGGGACAGTCTGTGTAAACAAACACACTACCTAAGTGATTCTTGGGGTAAACTGTTGTGCTTAAAATACAGGAATACATAAATATATATTCTATAAGCTGTCAGAAGGACAATAGTAACATATAGAATCTCAAAAATCTAGTGTATTTCATCAAAAAATAAGAATGAAAAAGATAGTATGATATTAGTAACATAAAATAATCTGACTATGCAGATACCTAAAAAGGTTTCAGGCACTCTCATTGTATTCAGACCACATTCTGAAAACTTCTGATATAGTTTACTCTCCATATAGTGAGCCAAAGTCAATCTTTTTTTTCTTTTGGCCAAAGTGATTCTTTAAAATACAAATCAAATCAAAATTCAGAGGATTAAAACTGAAATATTCTCCAAGATCCTCTACGATACAGTTCTGTACTTACTTCTCTAAACTGAATCCTCCAGAATTGCCTTCCTAAGTCCATTTTGGTCCTACACTGTCTCCTGATATGTGCAAGTCTGCACTTCACAGCTGGAGGTTTTTACCCATGCTAATCCCTCTGATTTGAATACTCTTTCCTAGAACCTTACACAGCTGGTCCTTTTTGCCTTATTTAGGCTTCTATTCAATGGCATCTCCTCAGAGAGAACATCCTAGTCTTTCAAATACAGTATGTATGGCATGGGTCTCTCCCAACATCATGCAAATGCACTTCTACCTTTATTCTTGGCTCAGAATGTTTTTCTTCACAGGACTCAGAACTAGTCAAAAACACACCATACATTTACTTGCTGGTTTACTATATACATTTTCCCTACCAGATGGTAATTTTCATGAGTAGAAAAATTTGTCCTATTCAGTAATATGTTCATAGTACTTAGAACTGGATCTAGTATGTAAATACTTAAGAAAATTTAAATAAATGAAGTAAGAAACCTCTTGAAAACCACGTTTAAAGTGAAATCATGTGGACAGATTGGTGGTGCACATCTGAATCCCAGCACTCTGAGAGGCTGAGACAGGATTAAAAATTCAAGCCTGTCTTGGGCAACTTAAAAGAGATTTTCTCTTGAAAAATAAGCTGATGATGTACTTCAGTACAAAGACTCACAAAACAAACAAACCCCAATGTAAATAATGTTTATCATTAACTCTTTCTTAAGCAAACACTCAACATTTATCACTAATTCTTTCTTAAGCAAACACTCAATGTTTATCATTAATTCTTTCTTACAGCAATTTGCCTATAATCCATATTTACATCATAGTTTCATTTTAGGTTTTTAAGGTTTCAATTATACTTTATTTCTTTAATATGCCATATTTTAATGGATACACAGTGCTTTTACTTGGCATCAATTATGATTTCATTTAAAAATAATTTAGCTGTATCATATCAGCTGGTATGGCTATTGATCATTCCTTGGGGGTGATTCTACCAACAGGGGAAAGGTTCCATTCTATTCCAATTTATGTTGCTCTGTAGGTCCACACAGCAATGCAGAATGTGGCTCCATCAACTAATATTGCATTACCATATTTGTCATGGAAATCAGGTGTATGATTCTGGTGGCTCTGCCTTGCTACCATTTGTTAAATGCTTTGAACTGGAAAATGACCTAATGCATTTTTGGCCAAGGGAAACATCTGGAGCTGAAGCTGAAACTGGTTACTGCAACTGCTGGTTTGGTGCAAATTATATTCAGATACCCTTGCAAGCTACATTGTAGTTTCAAAAACAGGAAATTACCATGATACCAAATTAAAGTGTATAAATTTGACTGTGAATGTCTTATGTCAAAAGCTTTTTACATAATTCAATAAAAATCTTGAATTTTAATAGTAAATATTCTTCCTTTAAGAACAAGTTATTAAATGAGTATAGCTACCTTAATTGGAGGGCAATGAGAACGGCAAAAGTTGTTGATCTTCTTTTGCAATGGAAGTTTCATCTCAGTCAAAACCACGCACTGTTGGTAATAAACATTATAGAATATAAAATTATTTTGGTAAATAACTTCTAAGTCACAAGCATTTGTTATAATCATGCTAAAATTACACTTATCCTTATAAAAAGTTATTATGCCCCAAAAGTTACTATCCTATTGTACTTTGTTCTAAAGTACTTGTAGAAGCCGGGCGTGGTGACGCATGCCTGTAATCCCAGCACTCGGGAGGCTGAGGCAGGAGGATTGTTGTGAGTTCGAGACCAGCCTGAGCTACAAAGTGAGCTTAAGGCCAGCCTGAACTGCATAGTGAGACTAAGTACTTGTAGAAGTATAACAGTAAAAGTAAAGATAACATGCACAGAGAACACCTGTTCCATGTTAAAGCAAAGCTTAATATCCTACATGATCTTTATTTACTCTTCAAACAGCTTCTTAGCTATATTTCTTCTTTTTCTTTCTCTTGCTTAAATGCTCTAAGATTCTGGGTACTATTTTGAGTAATAGGCAAAAGTGGACATCTTTATCTGTTATTATTGTGAAAACACTAGCTACCACAATACAGTATTATTTTCAAGTTAGCTTAAAAGAGTGATAATATCAAGAGATATATTAGTCAGCATAGCTTTTTTTAAGTTCTGAGTTTCAAAAAATAGTTTGATTTTACAATGCTGAGTTGAACTTCCAATTCCATCACTTAAGATAGTAAATCATTTTTAATATGCTTAATTTTTCCATGATCACCTGATATTAGAAATTTTAAAATGAGAATTTGATTCTAATGACCTTAACTCACAAAACTCAAATATATTTTTAAGGTCATCTGTCTACCAAGCAGTAGAGCTAGACTTTTCAGTTGTGTGTGCTTCCACACTACAGGTCTGCATGGATTGTGCAACTTAAGTTTTACTAGAGTATATTTAAATGTGAATTCAGTATACCTATATCAGCATTACTCCACAGACCTATCATGCTTTACAGGTTATCTCATTGGGTAGGCCATGAATGGAGGTAAGGTTCTGACCACTCCTGCAACTATGTTTTGACTTTCTCCCTTATTAGTTATATGTCTTCTTTTTTTTTCTCTTGCCTAAATGCTCTAAGATTCTGGGTACTATTTTGAATAATAGGCAAAAGTGGACATCTTTATCCTATTTCAGGTGTTAGAAGAAAACTTTCAGCTTTTCCTCATTCAGCCTTTATTATGTGGAGCTATGATCCTTCCATATTTTTCTTTTTTCTTAGGAATTTTATGCTGAAAGCAGATTGAAATTTATGAAATGCTTTTTCTACAACTATTTAGATAATCTTATTTTTATCCTTCATTCTGTTGATATATTACTTTGATTTGTGTATGTTGAGACATATTCCTAACCCTCTCTAAAATAAATCCAACTTGATTATGGGGAGTGACCTTTCAGATGTGCTGTGGAATTAAACTTGCTAGTTTTTCTTTACACATTTTCATAACTGCTTTCATCAGGGATCTTTGCCTAATTTTTATTTCTTTGTTGTGTCCTCTGGTTTTGATATGGAGGTAATTCTCTTAAAATGAGTTTGAAAGAATCCTTCCTTTCTATTTTAAAAGTATTAGCATTAGTCCTTTAAAAGTCTAACAAAACACAGTAGTGATAATGTGTCTGGTATATTCTCTTTTGGGAGACTTGATAACTAAATCAATCTCTGTTTAGGCTTTCTATGTTTTCATGCTTCAGTTTCAGCAGTATATGTCCAGTAATGGATTCACCTAGGTTTTCCAATTGGTTAGGAATGGTTTTTTGTATTGGTATTAATTCTGTGCTATCAGCTATAATTACTCATTTTCACCTCTCATTTTTTCTTTTTAAAAAGGTTTATTAATTCTATCTTTTCAAAAGGTCAACTGTTTCATTAATCCTTTGTATTGCTTCTATTTTTATTTAACTTATATTTATGATAATCTTTTATTATTCTTTTTACTAATTTTGAGTATAGTGTGCTTGTTTCCTTATATTTGGAATGTATCACTAGGCCCTATCCTTGGAATCTACTTTTTTGATACAATTATTTGTTTCTATAAAATCCCATTATTTCTTTTGTTGTGCCTTGCAAGTTTTTGGTATGTTGTGTGTAACTTGCAAGCTTTAGTACATTGTGTGTCAACATTTTCATTTCTTTTTAGAAATTTTTAAATATTGTTTGGAGTTCTTTAAGGACTCACTGTTAACTCAGTCACATGTAGCTAAGCCTCCATATTATTTCTGAAGTTTGTTTTTAATGTCTGATTTTACTCTGGGGTGGTAAGAGGATGGGTTCAATTTTTTAAAGCCTCTTCAGACTTATTTTGTGGCTTAATATATATATGACTACTTTTTAAGTAGTTATAGGCACAATTTAACCACAGGAAAATATCAAAAACAACCTAGTTAATCTACAATACCCAGGATGCTAGGAAGTTTTATTCCTGTTCTTTACAGAAACAGTAATGATGGTAAACTAAAATACTGATTCATTCATTTCACTGTTCTGTAACTGTACTGCTTGCCTATGGCTTCTTAGGAAGAAAGAACTTTTGTGACTCCTGAGTTTGTGTAATGACAATGTGACTTAGTTTGGCCAATAGGTTGCTAATGTAAGTAATATGCACAAGAGTTTTAAATGAGCCTGAGTGGCTCATTTTATTTATTTATATATTATTTATTTATTTATTCAATCCCAGAACCCAGGATTGAACTCAGGCCCTTGCACTTGCCAGGAAAGCGCTTACTCCACTGAGCCATCTCCCTAGCCCCTTGAGTGGTTCATTTTAAAATTCAAAACACCTTTTGTGTTTTAGCTACTGCCATTAATACGTGACCTAGGTAAGTCTCCTGGTCCTAGAAGAGACAGGTAGAGCAGAACCCAGACTCTCAAGCTGAACCCCCTGCAACTGATCCATAGGAACACGAGGGAAAAACATGAAGCTATAAACCACTGAATTTTAGGCAGCTTTTAAATGCATATTACTGTGAAAATAAAGCCAGCTGATATAATTGCTTGATCAGCACTTCTTAGGTGCTTTCCCTAAAATGGAGCATTTGATAGGTATTACTTAAACAGAAGCCTTCTAACTTGAAATGTTTTGCTCTCTTCTTCAACACAATATATTAAACTAGTTATACCATATATCACTAGTGGTGAACCTGTGCCATATGTGCTGCCATCGACTATTTGTTATTGAAAGCTCTATAAGGTTTGACATCACTGCCATATATATGCACGCACACACACACACACACACACACACACATCTAACAACTTTTGTTGGAATCTGTCAGTAACGTTGAACACAGAATGGTATACTAACCTGGTATTTACTCAAGAAGGAGAGATCTGTAGTTTCATTAAAAGGAACAGAAGATGAGGTGACATGAACATATGGATTTAGTTCTGCAACATGGTGAAGTACAGCTTCAGCCCTAAAAAAAAAAATTGTTCTATTTTTTCTTTCACTATACACAATCTCTTGAAGTTGAGACAGGTTAATGACATAACATGTTATGAAATCCCAATGAAATAATAAATTGCAGTACAAGACTTATTTATCTGTCATATAAATACATAATCTTAAAAATGTACAATACTGGCATATTTTCTACAGTAAGCCAATGTGAAAGTGTACTAACAGTTCTAAGTGATCTCTTAATTATTAAGTAATACTAAAGAGTTCCTTTTATAGGTGCTTGCTATGGTCCTAGTCTCAGTTCGGGAAGTTTATATTTGTAATCCCATAGATAAATTATTGGAATCCTGTCAAGTTAATTCCAATTTACCACTTCCAGTGAAATCCATGCTGAGAATAAAGACACTAAAGCATATTTATAGTTGTTTGGATCCAAGGGGTCCTAAGACCAATCACAGTGATGGTTAATAGGAACAAAAGTCTTGACCCAGGGCCGAACCCAGGTTTTATTTGGTCATGGAGGAGTGGCTTGAGGATGGCTGAGAATGGCAGGAAGTAGGTGAATACTATACACTGGACTAGGTAGGAGGCCTGTATTTACTTCTGCAATATGCAGAGTGATCTGCATTATACAACTGAGATAGCATCTAATGTTTTGGGTCCAATGCTTCAGCTCTGATGTGTAATCTTTCAAGCACCAGGAAATCACAGCCTCTATCTGGAGGCTCGATCTCAGCTGACAGTGTAAAGCACTGGCTCTTTGTCCTGTCTCAGTTTGGCTCATATTAAAGAGCAGTGGTAGGGGGTTATCAGAGAAACACATGTGCCATTTTCAATGACTATCACCAGCACCTCGACTAGACCAATATACAATGCTAAAAGCCAATTGAAGGGAAAAGGAAAAATCCTAACCAGCTCTATACATATCAATACATGAAAATAGGGTCAGACACAGCCAAAAATGGGAGACAACTGCTCTTCTTTCAAGGACAGTCACTCAGGTAGTACTCCACACCTTTATTTTAAAAAATTCACTTCTAGATAGCAATATGAATATATCAAAGATCTGACAAATATAACCATGTATCTATGCTAGTATAAAGTTACAATGAGTTAGAATACTTATGACTAAACTAGTGTTAACACACTAAATACTCTACACAACTGAGTTTAAAAAAATATCTCAGAGGGCCAGCCAGACAGCTCAGCGTTTAGTGCCTGCTTAGGTAGATGCAGGGGATAGGGGTTGGATCCCTGCCTGCCATGCCAGCCCCACCCCTGGGGTGCGATGAGAGGGCATTGAGACTGAGCATGCTGGCATGCACATGTAATCAGTTTGGGAGGTTGAAAAGCAGGAAGGATTACTACAAGTCTGATCTGTGCAGTGAGACTCTATACTAACTACATTAAAAAAAAAAAACCCTCATAACCATACATTAAAACATCTTTACCTGTTTCTCATGTTCACAACATCACTTTCACAGAGGAAAAAGTTGGTTCCTAGATCCCATGTGTGGCATTTTTCTGTATCATGGATTGTAAGTGCCTTCAAAAGAAAAAAAATGAGGAAAATATCTGATGAAGTCCTGAACAAGACAAAGGCCATCACTCACTCTGTTATTATTATGTGTAAACACAATACAGTAATTATTAGAGGCATAAAAATTGAAAAGATATAAAAATAGATCTATAGGGAAATGATTAACTTTATATAGCTAGAAAACCCCAATAAAATGATTTAAACATCCTTAAAATATTAAGATTGTTCATTACTTCAAATATTAAGTATATTAAAATGTTAACACATAAATATTCAGAAAGTTTATGTACACATTTTAAAATACTCTGTCATAAAGACAATTTAAAAAGTAGAAAATATACTCATAGCTTATTTCAGGCCATTTTAAAACTTTCAAAAATGTTTTTGAAACAGGGTTTTTTTTTTTTTGACAGTACCAGGGATCAAACTCAGATGTTGAACTTGCCAGGCAGGTGCATACATCACTGAGCTATATCCCAGCCCCCTGAAACAGGGTTTTGATATAGATTTCAGGCTGCCTTGAACTTACTATCTATCACTATTGCTATCTCTCCCCCCCACACACACTATATAGCCTTGAATTAGCAGCAATCCTCCTTCTTAGCCTTCTTCCAGAGTGCTGGGATTATAGGCCATGCCTGGTTCCAGGACACTTCAAATTTTATTGAAAAAAGGACAAGTAATTCATAAGGAATATACTGAAACAGAAAGTCTTGTATAGCGGTGCATGCTTGAAATCTCAACACTCAGGAGGTAGAGGCAGGAGACTTGCTGTGAGGTTGAGACCAGCCTAGACTACAAAGTGAGTTCAAGGCTAATCTAGGATATACAGCAAGCATCTGTCTCAAAAAACCAAAAAAAAAAAAAAAAAAAAGCCAGATGCAGTGGTGCACATCTATAATCCAAGCACTCAGGAGGATGAGATGAGAGGATTGCAATGAGTTCTGAGATCCAGCCTGGGTTACACAGTGAGTTCCAGGCCAGCTGCACTACAATTAAGACCCTGTGTCAAAAAAGAAAAAAAAAAAAAAAAGAGTATGACACTTGAAAATATGTAAATATTTCTAACACTGCTCAGAAATAAAGTATCTTTGTTTCCTTTTTTTTTATTTTTGCGGAACTGGGGATTGAACTCAGGCTCTAGTGTTTGCCAGAGAAACACTATTCCACTGAGCCATCTCCCTGGCCCCTAGAGTACCTTTCTTACACATTAACATTATACTGGCATAAGCCCAAAAGTTTGACAACATACTCTACTACAGATGAAGAGAATAATCAGCCAATCTCACACAATACTGAAGGGCATATAAAAGGTCTCAATCACAATAGAAAGTTAGCAGTCTCTACCAATAAGAGATGCATTTGTCCTCTGACACAGAAATTCCACTTGTAGGAATCTATACCAAAGACACACTGAGAAAGATGTTAAGTGCAAGGATATTAAATGTTCTTTCAATAAAAACCTAGAAGCTTGCCAGCTCCCCCCATGTGGTGTGCTGAGATGGCAACTGAGACTGGGTGTGGTGGTGCTTGCCTGTAACCCCAACACTTAGAAGTCTGTAAACAGGAGATTCACTATGACTCCGATCTAGTAATGAGACTGAATACCCTTCCCTAAAATGCAATAATAAAAAAAAAAAGCAATCAAAATGTCTACCAAGAGGGAAAAATTTGATAAATATGTGCTATATTCACACAATGAATATACATGCAATTACAAGAAAATGATGAAATATATTCATCACTATGTAGTATTTTTTGTTTTTATGGTTTTTTTTTTTGGCAGAACTGGGGATTAAACTCAGGCCCTTGCTCTTGCCAGGCAAGCGCTTATTGTAAGCACTTATTCTACTGAGCCATCTCCCTGGCCTCACTATGTACTAATCGTTAGGATATGCTATCAAATGAAAAAGGTGGAAAAAAAAAAAAAGTAGTAGGAATGGCAGGAACAAATAAAAATATATACACATACACAAATATGCGTGTATGTTTGCATGCATTTGCTTATATTTAAGAACAAATGAAGAGTCCCTGAAAGGGAGTGACATAGTAAGTAAAGGTAGGAATCAGGTAGACACAAACAAAAATACCTTGTTTACATAAATGCGCCTGGATAAAATCAATCTCACAGAAGAATGAAACTTTAAAAAAGCGATTCTTATTCAAAGCAAAATGAATAAATGAACTGAGCTGTTTACTGAGTTGTTTACCTAACTACCCAAAGGAATTATTTATAGTGACTTAAAGAAGCAGTTAATTTGTCTTATCTGACCTACTGCAATGGAGATAACAACTGGTAAGTTACTGGATTTTTCAGGTAAATGGCTTTGTAGCAAAACACAATGCAGTAACATCAAGGGCTTATTATATTTTTAAGTGTGAAAAAGGTATTGTGTTTATGTTTATAAAAGCTATCTTTATACTAAAATATAAAGCTATCTTTACACAAAATATATACTAAAATACTTAGATCTTATAGTGTATGAGATTTACATTAAAATAATTTAGTAGCTGCATGAATGAGGAATGGAAAAGAACATGTGAAAAAATGTGTCCCAGAATTTCTAAGTAAAACTGTGTGGCAGATATACGGAGTTTTGTTAAATTATTCCATTTTCATCAACTTTTGAAATTTCTATGATAAGTTTTTTAAAAAATAGAGTAATAAAACATTTTTGCTATTAAACAAAAAACAAGACAAAGAATAAACAATATTACAATAACAAACGAGCAAAACAATAAACAATTTTTGTTATTAAGGACATACATTCACTTACCTTAATCCCTGCAAGAACAAGATTCTTTGCTGTTGGGAAAGAAAAGAAATAGTAGGAATTTCTATTTTATCATGGAGCTTAGTCACATCTCTGACCAGATAACTTTAACTACTCAAAATGTGTAAGTTATTTGTAAATAAAAAATGAGAAAATGTAGACTAACATAAAAGGAATAAAATTTTATATGACTATCAGAGACAGCTCTATTCTTCCAAACATGTCTTTACAAACATATTCATTATTGTGCTACCATAATGAATGACTATAGAAAATGATCTTAATAGTACTACCATCAAAAAAATAGAAGCAATGAGTTATTATTAGTTCCATGTGGAAGAACTAACATTATGAAATAGCCTTGCCAAAACAATCCAAGCTGAATGTGTACAAGGTTGTGTAGCTAATTTTTTAAATCGTCCTACGTCACTCAAATGTCATATAAATTATGAATAAAAATAGTGCTTACCAATTTCCACGCCAAGACCACCCATACCACTTAAAAAAACATGGGCTTTGGCCATCTTCTGCATTGCTGTATCTCCAAGGACATACCTCTGTCGACTATGCATGAAACACAATGAATAATAGAAAATGTTATTTTATCAAATTATATATCCCTTTAATTTATTTGCAAACTAACAGCCTAGATAAACATTAGATCTTGCCTAGGCTTGTTTGAGATGATCTGAGGCATTTAAAACTTTGTAAATATATGACAAATTTTGAAAAATTAGTGAATCTGGCAATAAGATCAACATTTTTAGGTAATAAACAGGGTGTTGCTCTCTCAGGACAGGATGGATTATGTATGTGAAGTGTGCTGCAGTTCCACCCCTGGTGTTGCTCATTCACTGACCCAGCAGCCACTGCAGACATGACAATCTGTTATGTCCACTTACAATGGGAAGTTTGATGCTATGCCCATCCTTGATGACCCCAATGGATTCTTATGAGGTTCATTTGAAAGATTCAGTATACACAGTAATTTTAAAACCCTTGAGTGCTAGTTTTGGAATTAAAACTTACACTGTATGTTTACTTAAAAAATAAATACTTGTGCTGGGCCTGGCATGGAAAACATATAATCCTAGCTAGCATTCAGAAGGTTGTGGCAGGAGGACTGCCATGAATTTGAGGCAACATAAATAAGGCTTATGGGCAAAGCCAGCCTACACTACAGAGTCCCTGTCTGAAATGCACACACACACACTTATAATTTCTGTATTTCAAATCTTATATTAAATATATATGCCTGAAAGGGGCTTCTCATCTCATTTGCTAAACTTCCTAAACACAAGTCTGTCTGTCTGTCTGTCTGTCTGTCTGTCTGTCTTTCTTTCTTTCTTTCTTTCTTTCTTTCTTTCTTTCTTTCTTTCTCTCTCTCTCTCTCTCTCTCTCTCTCTCTCTCTCTCTCTCTCTCTCTCTTTCTTTCTTTCTTTCTTTCTGCTTGTTATAAGGTCTCACTATGCAGCTCAGATCACACTGATCTTCCTGTTTTCAGCCTCCCCAGTGTTGGGACTATTGGCATATGCCACCACACCCAGTTTCAGTAATCAGCACTCTATACTCAGGATTCCCAGGCCAGCATGACATTAAGTACCAGGGATCAAACAGAGGTCCTTGCTCTTGCCAGGCAGGCGCTTAGACCGCTGAGCTATCTCTGCAGCCAAGCAAAAGGAGTTTCAGTTTTATTAGAATCTTATTTATATATGGTCAGTAACTGACACATAAGGCACATGTCTACTGGACAAATCTACAAACCTATTCCTCATCAAAAACCAAAAACAAAGAAATAGAATTCTAAGGAAATCAGAAGTAGAAAGGAAATTACTTCCCTAAAGTAATAAAGATCATCCACAAAAAATCTACAGTTAACATCATATTCTACTGTTAAAGAATGAATGTTTTTTAAAATTAAGAAGAAGGATATCTATCTCACTATGACCCTTATGAGTGCAGTATATGGTGCATACATGCAATAGTTATTATTCAATTTTTCAAAACAGGAAATCTGGCCAGGCACAGTGGTGCATATCTCTAATTTCACTACTTTCTCAGACAGTACTATTTCCAACTCTTGAGTTGGAGCCAGCCTAGGCTACTTAGTACATTTGAGGTCATTCTGGACTACATGGTGAGACCGTCTCAAGAATGAAAATAATAATAAAAAAGGAAGACATCTTAGTGTGTCCAAGGAACTGGTCTTTGACTCCCAGCACCATGTCATATGGTACAACATGGACGAACCTTAAAGATATTATGTTAAGTGAAATAAGCCAATCGGGAAAAGACAAATACTACTGATTATACGAAGACTCTCAAGGGTCAGATTTAAAGCAGAAAGTTAGAATGGAGGTTGTTAAGGCTGGCTCAGGAGCTGCTATACAATAAGTGTACAGCTTTAGCCATATAAAATGAAGAAAACTACAGAGATCCGCTATACATAGTTTTAACAATATTGTACTATACAATTAAAAATCTGGGTAAGGTCTATACTTTTTTTTAAACAAGAATTATTTTTTTCCTTGAGGCCAGGGATATAGCTCAGCAGCTTAAGAGCCTGTCTGGCAAGCATAAAGTTATGAGGTTGATCACTGGTACCAGAAAAAAAAAAGAATTATTTTTTTTCTTTTCAGATAGGTTACTATACCCAGCTACAATAATATTTTTTAAAAAGAAATTCTGAACATGTTCTAAGTGATTCTGTAGGTTGCACTACTTGGACTTCCATGAGATAAAATGGTTCAAACTATAGTTGTAACAATTGAGGCCTACATTCATCCAATTTATTCCCAAATCTATCTCCCTAAACCGGTAAGAGATTAAAAGATGGAGAATTTTATATATAGATGGTTTCCTGCTGTCATAAAACATAGTACTTCAGAAAATACTAAGTTTGTATTCCTCATCTGTATTATATTCTTACTATCTTTCAGTCATGTCCTTCTTTGATAAAAGGTAATTTGTATCTAAAATAAATCTCTGTCCCAAACTTTGAATCTAATACTAGTACCCATCAAGCAGTAAGTAAAATTAGCTAGTATGATTTCAAGGAGCCGGCATTTGTTGTCTCAAGAACACTACAACTAAAACAATGCTAGATCTCTTCTGAAGTATATTTTACAATCAGATGACCATCCATAAAATATTTTCATATAGACAAGATTAAATGCCAACTTTGACTTTTTCAGGTATATTATACAACACAGGATTTGGAATCAACATACCAGGTGATATATATCAGCTCCAAACGAACAGTTCATAACTAACTCTATCCTGTTAAAAACACAAAAATTAAAAATATACAAACCTATCCTTCAGAGTCCTACCTACATATTTGCCATGTTTATATATAAAGAAAATCTAATTAATTTTTAAACTGCCCCTGAACTTACTATGTACTTTAGGCTAGTCTTGAATTAACAGCAATTTTCCTGCATTAGCTTCCTGAGTGCTGGGATTACAGGCATCCCATCGACAATAATTTTATTAAAAAATTTATTTGATACAGGTCTTGCTACACAGTTCAGACTCCTAGTGATCCTCCCGTCTCAGCCTCCCCTGGAATTACAGGTATGAGCTACCACATGTGGTTTTGGGGCATGGCATGCTCAGGGCTCTGGGGTCAGCACAACATATTGTACCAGAACATGGGGCATGCAGTACCAGGGATCAAACTTGGGTCCTTGCACTTGCCAGGCAGGTACTTATACCACTGAGCTATCTCCCTTGCTCAAGAATCTTTTTTTAATTCTTGGAATGAGGCTGGAGATATTACTCAGCAACACAGTGCCTGCCTGGCAAGTACAAGGTCTTGAGTTTGATTCCCAGTAGCAAAACATGCTACAAAACTTAGGAATAATATCAATTAAATTAAATAAAATTAATTTAACTTTTAATTACTGTAAAAGTACTTTGATTCCACAAGAAAGTCTCATTTACTTCCATTCAAGTCACAACTCTTTGGTCACATTTCTCTGCCACCTATAAACTATAAAGACATAATGTTTTTGTAAGATTATAAGACAATAATCACATTCTTTAGATACTACTGTATAACTAGGGTGAAATGGATTATTCTTTATGAAACTCTTACACCATGAAGAACATAGCTACTGCTGTCCAAATAAGAGGTACATTTTGTAATGGATAGCAAAATCCTTTTAGATTTATAAAGGACCTGAGATTTATATCAGATTAAAGTTCTGGACTGTAAAGATGCAAAAAAAGACAGAAATTCAATTGACTTGAGGGAAACAAAATATATATGTCCATATACATGCACACAAGTATGTATGAACACAGTTATATATAAGCTCAATGGTATCTTCAAACAGATCACTAAAGTTTCAGTTTTCATGACTTTCTTACCTATACAATGCATCATCAATCTCCACGGATTCTGATGACACAGCAGACAAAGTTTTACTTGCACTGGGGGAAAAAATAGGTGTAAGAGCAAGTATGGTTACTAATATTCCTATTGTATATCATAACATTCAATTATAAATGGGCTCAGGTTCAAGAGTTATTAAAGATTTTCACATACTATGTATTTTACCATCACTTTACATTTTTAAATATGTGTTGAAATTCTATTCACTAATGTTTGTTCTGTCCCATGTGTACTGTAGGTAAGAGAACCTGTCTATTTCTGGTGTTTTGTCATTACTGTTCATTCTGATCAAACTTTTCTGTACATTGATTCATTCAGTCCCGTGTACCACATATTAAGGAATGCTAACCTCATTTTTCTATATGTGATCTGTCCTGATCACCAGATTTGATGCACCTGCACAAACAGTAACTCATCTTTAGGCCTATCTGATATCACAAACATAAACCAAAATGGAATTTAATTCTCTTTGTCTTTATAAGAGACATATAGGAAGGACTCAAGAAATATTGAATGAATACTGAATTCTGAAAATAAAATGTAACCAAAACTTAACTAGTAAGAGAACATATCTTTACTATAGTAACGTATCATTCACAGCACTGGGCCCCAATATTTCAATAGCATTGTACATAAAGAAAAATGATAATAATTATAGGAAACATGGAAGCAGAGATTTAAAGGCAATGAGAACCAGCCTGGGGCATCTAGGCATGATCTTGGCAAATCCCTTTTATCTTGGCAAAAATATAACCCATACCAACATCTGGGAAGCTTCATTGTCATTTAAGGATTGTAAAAACAATAGGACAGCACATTCAGGTTTGGAGTCTTAACTTTCTATTCTCCCATTAATAAACCAAGGAGTTTGTAAATTAGGTGATAAAAATGTTATCTTAGAACACAGAGTAAACCATCAAGTGGTATCAGCATCACACCATTTGAATACTTAACCATTACAAAAACTCTTGATTGTAATTATGAAAACAGAAGTCAAACACGACCCTGTTTTGGCATTGTAACAAAAAATAAACAATTTAGTATTTATCTTACCCCTACTTCACTTGAACTTGCTGTCTTACCATGGGACACAATCCAACTGAAGGCAAAGCTCTTCAGTAAAAAAAAGAGCTCCATTCTAACCAGCTGTCACTTCCAGTATGACTGGCAGTATTCAGAAAGTTGTTGCAGGGAAAGTTTCGAAAATATTTTTAAAAATACGACTAACAATATGAATAAGTGCTTTAAATAAATGACGGTTTCCTTCGTATGACACACTATCTCCCAAGAAAACCTGATAGTTGGGAGTAAAAGGTTCCTTCAATCTGAAACTAGTGAAAAAGCCACAGGTTCATGGGCAATCTCCTTGGCTAAAAATCACACTCTTGAATTTGGTATATTACATTCTGACCACGGGCAGAACCCAAACACAGCTTTACCAACTGTCACAGAATTAAAAGAGGGTCTACTACTCATTAGGAATTGGTGACCCACTCCCCACCTCCCAGAAGCGCACGGGCAGAAAACGCAGAGACCGACCGCCGGGGGCAGAGGGGCGGACCCCACGCGCGGCCGGGCCCACGCCTCGGCCGGGGAGGGCGCTTGGCCCGCAGCGTGGCTCGCCGGGGGCTCTCGCGCGGCGCCAGGGCGCAAGGAATACGCCCGAGAGGCGGGGGCGCCCGAAGGCCGCGGAGGCCCGCGCCGCCACACCCACCGCGCGCAGGCCAGGCCGGAGAGTCAGGGCCAGCCCGCTCCCCGCGCCTACCGCGGTCCTCACCTGCTGGTCCCCCAGGAAGAGCAGGACGCCTCCGCCGCGCCGGACGCAGCCGTGGCCGGGCACCTCTCCATGGTCGCTTAGACGCTACCGCCACCGCTGGCTACGGAGAAACGGGGAGGGGGCGGGCCACAGGGGGGGTCAAAGGGCAGGCGGTGACGTCACGGGCGGGTGGGCCAGGCGGGCAGCGCCAGGCGACCGCCTTTCCCGACAGCCTCTGGGGTGTAGGCTTCCGGTGTGGGTGTGGTTGACGGGTTACTCCGGCTCAGGTGAGGAGAGTGGTGGATCCCGGTACCGGAGACGCGGGATTGTATGGTGCTGTGTCGCAAGTCCTTAGAGTCTCACAGCAACCAAAGGAAATCGCTTCATTTTATAAATAAACAGGGCTGGCAGGGATTCTAATTAACGGATATTTGGGGGTATCTTCTGCTTGTGAGACATTGTGCTATTTTGATAATGTTATGTTTAGTTTTTTACAGCCATAAAGTTTGTGTTCTTAATGGGTAAGAGAATGGAGCGTCCAGTTAGTGTGACTTGGTGGAAGACATAGGTTAATCAATTTCAGATTACCAGAACACATATTTGAGGACTGCTTATCTAATTCTCTTCTCATTGACTGCCCTGTCAATGAGGGTGGGGAAAAAAAAAAAAATAGTTGAACACAATAGAATGACAATTTGTTTTTCATTCTAACTATACTTAAAATGAGTATAGGATTTTAAAAGTTAGTATTTTGGATAGATTGCATAATGTGTAATATTTTCACTAAATTAGAATTCCTTTCTCCTATGGAAATGAAGGTCTGTTACAGTGGAATGGATCAAAATAGGCCAGGTTCTTGTATTGTAAGGTCCGAGCCAAACAGACTCCATCTTAAAAGGTCAACAAAATGTTTTTAAAATTACTACATCTGCCGATGGAGAAAAGTCCCTGCTTGCCTCCCAGCTGCGGGTGTCCTGGGGATAAATCCCCACCTGCCTCCCAGCAGCAGGTATCCTAGATAGCTCAGCTGAAACAGCCAGTTCCCGGAAGGCCAGGACTCTTCCGAGAATTACCCTCCCGGATCCCTGAGCAATCCAGTCAATGTAAAGGTCAATATGAACCGTCCAGTCTTTTCAAATGTCAGCCCAGCTAACACACGCGATTGGCTTCTGTATACCCCGCTTGCTGCTTTGCCGCCAAAAGTGCTATATAATCCTGAGTGATCAAAGGCTCGGGGTTGCCACGGCCCAGTTGCCTGGTGACCCTGTGCCAGCACAGCTTCCAAAATAAAATCCCCTTGCTTTTGCATGAGAGGAGGTCTCTTGGAGTGGTATTCTCAGACTTAACAGTATATGATGAGGAAAAAAGTGACTCTACATCTCTCAATACTAGGTAGCTTTAAAGACCATGGAGAGGTCTTTAAAGGCAGAGTGAAGAACCTGGTAAAAGGAACTTTGGTTTTTTTTTTTTTTTGTCTTTTTGAGACAGGGTCTCACTATGCAGTTCAGTCTGGCCTTAAGCTCACTTTGTAGCTCAGGCTGTTCTTGAACTCACAACAATCCTTCCTGCCTCAGCCTCCCGAGTGCTGGGATTACAGGCATGTGCCACCATGCCCGGCTTTTTGTCCTTTTTTTGAGACAGGGTCTCACTATGCAGTTCAGGCTGGCCTTAAGCTCACTTTGTAGCTCAGGCTGGTCTTGAACTCACAACAATCCTCCTGCCTCAGCCTCCCCAGTGCTGGAATTACAGGCATGCGCCACCACGCCCGGCAAAAGGAACTTTTATGAGCTTTAATAATTCAGGTTTTCATTATTTAAAGTGTCAGATGCCTTGAATTTCAGGTGCCAGCAACAACTATGACCCCTTTTAGCCTGAAGAAGTTTGAGTTCATTATTCCTTCACAGCAGTTTGTTTTACTTCGAAATGTTGTAGCCAACTGAATTAGAAATAGGCAGTCAGACAGGGCTGGGGTCTAAGCAGACAGTGTGAAACACAAGATACCTTGTAACTGTGGGAGTGACAGACACTCCCATGGTGGACCAGACCTCAAGACAAAAGAGTAAACAAATATACCCACATACTTCCTTAGGGAAGGGCATCCGGGTTAATCCAAATAGCAAGCATCTCAACAACCATAGTCATTAACCCAACCTAGTACAGGAAAAGTCCCTGTTCTGTATTCATGACATGCTGCCTGGCTCACTTCCCCATTTGATCATGATTTAATCAATTTTACCTAAGCAATTGTACTTGAGATCTTATTGGTTGGCCATAGTTTTATCTCACCTCATGTGCAGGTTCTCATGTTTTACCTCTTGGACTTGCTCTTCATGGTTTTGTTCTATAAAAATCCCTAGAAAAGACAGAATCTTAGGCCACCCGCTGAGGACTCCTTTTGTCTCCCTCTTGGACAGAAGCTTTTTTTCCCCCAAGTAAATATATTCTCTTAACTTTTGTTGTTCCTAAAATTCATTCTTCAGTTTTAGAGAACACAAACTCATCCCAGGTATCTTGTCAGGTTGGGAGTTTCATTCCCCTACATCAAAATGTGTATTCCTGGATTTTTGGTGAGAAATAGATTTCTTAGCTGGATGGCTAAAGTCAATGAGGAACAAAGTGTGTCCCAAGGGTCAATTTTGGACTTTGGCACATTGCAGAGAGGGTCTGCATTCCAAAGAAACTGTGGAATGAGTTATCAATCAAAAAGATTTGTTGTAGGAATTTGGGGAAACTGTGAAGTTGAGATATTATTAACAAGGTGCCATTTTCATAGGCTCAAAAGAAAGCAAAATTGCTCATTGAGGGGACTATATAAGACCTGAAATGCAACATAGATCGAGGATTCTGTTTTCTTGAATATTAAAAGTTAGGAAGATTGAAATGCATCCATGAGCACTTTTTCTTGAGGTTCTGTAGCTTGGTTGGAAATGGAGATTGAGGGGTTTTTCCATGTCAAAGTGACTTATGTATTCTCACTAAGAATGAGATACTTGTCTTAATGATAGATTTTCAAATACTGAACTTTTTCTTTTTTTTTGTCTTGAGGCAGGGTCTTACTATGTAGTCCATTCCTGGACTACAGGAATGGTGGTGCACACTCTAATCCTGCCTCAGCTTCCTGAGTGCTGGGATTAGAGTGTGCACCACCATTCCTGGCCCTGAACACACTAAACTCTGTAATACTTTGTGAAAAAAAAATTTTATGATTGAAAAATTGGTAGCTATTCAAAATGAAAGATATTGTAACCCTTAATAAATAAATAAATAATTATTTATTTATTTATTTTATTTTTTTCCTGTATTTTATGGAAAAGTCTACAGGGTGTTCAGAGTCTCACTACTAGATCAGACTCAGTGATTCTCCTGTTTACAGTCTCCCAAGCGCTGAGATTACAGGCGCATGCTACCATGCCCAGTCTTAATTGGAGTCTCAGGGTGCCCCAGGGGCAGGGCTGGTGGGGCAGGCCTGGGGATGGAACCCCTGGCCCCTGCGCCTGGGTGCTTTAATCTGCTGAGCTATTTATTTGGCCGGCCCTTTTCATTTATTTTTGTGTAATTATTATTATTGTTATTTTTTTGGTGGTACCAGGGATTGAACTGAGGACCTTGTGCTTGCCAGGCAAGCACTTATTCCACTGGGCTATCTCCCAGCCCCTAATTAATTTTTTTTGAGAAAAAATTAGTTTTCTTAACTCTTTATCTGACTATATCTCTGTCTGTTGTCCATATCTGATGAATAGCAAGGCAGAGTTTTCTTTTTCTTTTTTTTCAGAGTTTTACTTATTATTATTATTTTTTTTTTTTGAGCAGAACCAGGGGTTGAATTTAGGCCCTTGCACTTGCCAGGGAAGCGCTTATTCCACTAAGCCATTTCCTCAGCCCCCAGAGTTTTATTTTCTTAGTCCAAGCTCATTTTAACTTTTGTGGGTACTGGGAAAAGTTTTCTAACTTCAGGGAGCTCTTTTTGTTGCTTTTGTTTATTGTTAAAAAAATTATGGTTGCTTGATGTTTGATTTTCTTGTTTTTTTTTTTTCTGCTTTGGTCTCCACTCTTATTTTCATTTCTGTTGTTCCTGTGCCATATGTATGTATGAACTTGTGGTTGAATTCTGAAAGGATAGTACAGTAATTTTATTAAAAATACTTATTTTGGAATAATTCTAGATTTACAGTAAATTTGGAAACAGTACAGAGAATTTTATATATCCTTCACCAACTTCCTCTGATGAGAACATCCTACATTACTGTTAGGTTTTTTTGGCAGTGCAAAAGACAGGAAGGATAAGAGGCCCTTATTGACTCTGAATACACAAGAGAGAATCCAAGGGAGATGGGGGATCCTCTGACCTGAGACAGAGGAAGGCTGAGACTATTTTATGGACTATTACTAGGGGCGGGGTTTGAGGACAGTTTCCGTTACACACAAGGAGCTGATTGAGGTCTCCCTTAGGTCTCCCTTGTGTGCATGGGAAAGGTATTCAGGATGGTGATGGGTGGGGGAAGAAGGAGGAAGTGGTCATTAGGAAGATAAGCTGTTATTGGAATTCAGCCATGTTAGATGACCACCATAATAATTCAGCAGTTTATACCTGAAGCTTTAATTATCCTGATCCATTTTTAAGAACTAAGAAATTAATGTTGGTACAATATAATTAACTATACATTTTACTTGATATTACCTGTTCTTGTTCCACTAACTTGGTTCTAGATTCCAATCCAGGATACCATAATACATTTAAAATCACATTTTAATCATTATCTAGGTATACTTTATAATACATATCTTTCTGAAAACTCAAGTGCAAAAAGGATTTTTATAAAACAGAATTTTTAACATATATTATAAACATACTTTATTTCTGTCCATCTGCATTATAAAGATAATGGTATCTGTATTGTATTTTATAATTTTAGATCACATGCCAATGTATTCATTTCATACTCTATAGAATATTAGACCACATTAGGAAAGGTGGTCAAAAGTTATGTAGATATGCAACCTCTTTGTTTCTTTTTTATTTTTAAAAATCATTTATTTATTTATTTGGTATAGGATCTCATGCTAGTTTTGGGGCCTGTTGTGATCTGGTTTATCTGGGAAGAAATGATAATAATGAAGAAAAGATAGGCAAGAAGACAAGAGTGGGGTAAAATAGTGACTTGTCTTCCTGCTTGGCAAAAGGACCTAGTCCCCAGCAACAACATGAATGTTTATTTATACCTTTGCAAAGTTAGTAATGTGTGACACAAGGTTGTCTAGTGACTAATAGCTAACGTTAACTAGTCAGTATGCTTATCTCAGCACTAAGATAGCTTGTCTGCTTTAGGCACTGAGGCCTAGTTCCACTTACACACATTTGACCCATTTTCTATCTCCCATCACTTCTGATGGGCCAGGTTGGTATGAGTTGCTGGGGATCAAACCTGGGTCCTTGTAATTTTTTTTTTTTTTTTTTTTTTTTTTTGCGGTACCAGGGATTGAACTCAGGACCCTATGCTTGCCAGGCAGGTGCTTGCTTATTCTACTGAGCTATGTTCCCGGCCCTGGGTCCTTGTACTTACTAGGTAGGCACTTAGACCCACTGAGCTATCTCCTCAGCCCCGCAACCTTTTTTTTTTTTTGGTCGGCTCAGCCTTCCCTGAGGGCAGGGCACCATGCCAGGGATTGAACCTTGGTCCCTTCACCTGCGTAAGCTTGCCTAAACAGGCACTTTAGACCACTGAGTTATCATGCTGGCTCCACAACCCCTTTGTTTTATAGAAGATGACTGAAAGGTATCAAATGGAGTGAGGGTTGAGGTGTGAACTTGAATAAGAAATGCCTTGTGGGTTGACTAAGCACAGTTTTGGATATTTCTGGATCATTGGCTTACTAGAAAGAACAAAGTCTTACTTTGGCTTCTTTAGAGGAGTTTCAGTCTTTGCATTGGCTTTAGTTATCTTTCAGGCTTCCAGCTCAGAGTTTTTACTCTTGCAGCACAAACTTTTGGCTTCCTGACACAAAATTACATGAAATGCTGTAGTAAGCCTCAGGTGAACCGTAACAGATACAAATGCTTGAATAAACTGAAATCATTACAAGCACAGAGCCAGGACTAGAACGGTGACCTTTCTCTGGTATCTGCACACACATCTCAACAATTGCATCACCTGCTGCATGACTTAAGAAAAGGAAGAACTGAGCCCTGAAGTCAGGGCTCAGCGCATGTGGAAAGTATCTTGAGATTTGATGGAGTCCAAGGGTGTTGCGGTAGCAATTGAGTGGGTTAGAAGATAGCTATTCAGAAAAAAAACTGGAAATTATTTCTTAGTAAGAAAAATAACCCATTAGGTGCTGAAAGTGCAGGGATCTTCCTCACCCTTTGGGGCACATGGAAGCATAGCAAGAAGAAAGAACCGAAAGCATGCCCTCACTAGATACTAAGTTGATCTTTTAACTTTCCAGGTTCCAGAAACTTAAAAAAAATTCCCAATTAAGTTGTTTTAGGTATTAGCAATTGAGCACAGGTCCTTGCCCATGCTACGCAAGCCCTCTATCTTTGAACTATATTGTCAGCTCTAAATTTATTGTTTTTTATATAACATAGTGGGAGAAATGTAGTAAGATAGGTATTGGGCTTGATGCAGGAAGGTCATCATGGTCTCCAGCCTCTATTGGTACAGCATACAAAAGGCCATGAAGATAATAATAAAATGATAGGAAGGTACTTGTAACAATGATAAGAATCTAAATATGAAGGTTGGAAAGCCAGTTTTTTATGGTTGGGCTAGCCAACTGTTGTCATAAGGGACCAAGTCACTGTAAAATTTCTGTGTCAATGTTTGTCTCAGGATAGTTCAAATGTAATATTTACTATTCATAGTAAGCAGTTTAAATGGATTGTGTTAAAGTGACTGCAGTAATTGTCCCTGTAGCTGCCACATAATAGCTGCAATTAGAATGACTAGAAATATTTTTGGGTGCTAAATTAAAAAATGGGATGTACTTTCCAACCCTTCTGAGCCAAGCTTTGACCTGTTGCCTGAGTACTGTGCTATGAATACTGTTTAATTGAGAAATTCTAAAATTAGTGACAAAGGGAGTGAGTCATGTGGCATTGGCTGGAAGACCATTAAAGGGTCTCTAACTGGTTAGTGGAATCATGTTCTGTAAATGTAGGTTTGTTAAGGACTAAAATGTATGGGTGAGAGGTAGAAATAATGGCATGATCAGAGGTATCACTAGGAGTCTGAGCTTGCCTACTTGTAGATAACTACCAATTCCATCAATATAAGGGAAAAAGCAAATAGATAATACCACAGAAACTTTTCAAGAAGAAAAAAGTAAGTGTCTGAGGAGAGGCACAAATAAAGGTCCAGCAAGCTATACAGGTGGGTTGCCATTATAACTAGAGGGTGAACTATAGTTCCAGGTAGTATTATATTTTAGCACTACCAAGGACCTGAGTTAGTCAGTCAGTCTGTCTGTCTGTCTGTCTGTCTGTCTATCTATTATCTACCTTTTTGTTTTGTTTTTAGATAGGTCTCATTATGCATTTTAGGCTGGCTTTGAACTCAGTATTTAGCCCAGGCTGGCCTCGAACTCAGGGTGATCTTTCAGCTTCAGCTTCCTGAGTGCTGGGATTATAGTCATGTACCACCATGCCCAACTTAGGTTCTCAATTTTCTAGAGTTAGATTATAAAAGAGAGGACTAGTATGTTGGGGGATATGCATAAGCTCCATCCTAAGTTTAAACCATTTCCTATGGGAACCCAGGGATGAGAGAATATGAGAATATTGGGTTTGGGAAGATGCCTTCCAGACTGAGATCTCCTCCCCCTAGTCTAGCAGTAGTAGTAACATGACTGATTCTCTGACCAGTTGGGTCCAATAAAAATATGATGCATATGGCATTGGGGCTAGAAAGGAGTACGATAACTACTATCAGTGCTATTGGTGACTATGCATAATGGTAATTGTTTTTCCAGGAAATATGTGTGGGGTAATGTACCAATCCCTAGAATCACCAGAATGGCTGCAGTCCTTCCAAGGGGCCAGGAAGTGGCAGTTAAGTTCTGTCTGTATATGAGGTGACATTAGGGGAAAGATGACTTTGGCTTTCCCTTGTAAGCAAATCAAAAATAGATGAGGTAAGAACATGAGCCCAATAAGCCATGCCATTTACCTGGAGTATATATATATATCAGCAAACTCAGAAAGATAGGAAACCTTTCTGCCTCTGTAATTTTGAAGCTGTAAATGATTTATGTGATCTTTGCAAGAACCAGGTTTTCAGAAGTTTAGGGAATTCTTGTGTGTTGCTACACTGTTTGGCTACAGTGGTGAGTTGCTATTTTGTATTGCTATGAAACCTTCTGAATCACAATTTAAAAGACTTGAAGTCTTATTAAATTAAGATAAGTCTTTAGTGATATATTCCTCTTATTGTTTTAATATTTAGATTTTTAAGCGTTCATTGGCTTCGTCTACAGTGGAATATTTTAGGAGGATGGGAAGGATACCAGTGACATGTTTAGCATGTCAGAGTTGAAAAAAAGTTTCTAAGAATATTCCATTGTCCTTCACTAGTGCGCTGGAGAACATTCTCATAAATAAGGGCAGTTTAATCACTTGTAGAGACTCCACAGCACAGGATGAATCAGTGATAATACTGAGAGATTGATTAAATCAGGGAACTGGTTTTTTTTTTATTTCTTTTTCTTTTTTTTTTTTTCACAGAACCGGGGATTGAAGTCAAGCCCTTGTGCTTGCCAGGGAAGCACTTATTCCACTGAGTCATCTCCCTGGCTCCTGGAACTGTTTTTTTTTTTTTTTTTTTTTTTTTAATCAATCATGATTGTCTAAGAAATTGAATTCCTGAAGAATATTAACAGGTAAAAATCGTAAAGCTTTATAGAGAAAACGAGATCAACTGGGAAATAACATATTGACATAGCAATCATGATGACATTGTTATATTATATGACATTAAACTTTTACACAAAATTGTCATCTTTCAATAGAATGTCATGTAGGCTGGGGAGATAGCTGGAAGTCTAAGCACCTGCCTGGTGAGCACAAGAACCCAGGTTCAATTTCCAGTACCTAATGCCATGCTGTCCTGGTAGCACATACCTGTAATCCCAGTGCTAGGGAGGCTGAGAAAGGAGGATCACTACAAGTCCAAGCTGAGTACCTAGACCCTGTACAAAATAAATATAATTAAAAATAATGTCATCTAAGAGTGTATTTTTCCATAGATTATTTTATGTGACATTATTTAGACTGAGTGATACTTGAGCATTTTCACATAAATTTTGAAAAGGTACTTGTATCATTTTGCTAGCTATCTCCTATTTGACATGTGCATGTTATCATAAATAACTGGAAAAGAAGCAAAGGAGAAGTCAGTTACTTGAATTTGAAAGTTGCATCAAATAATGTTAGCCTGGAAGTCAGCAGTATAATAAGATATTGGTTGATTTTTCTTATGATAACCATTTTTTCTGTGGTGAGATGGTGTCTCAGTGCTGTTTTAATTTGCATTTCACAGATGACTAGTGATGTGCAGCATTTTTTCATATATATATTCACTTCTTTAATTTTGTCCTCTAAAAAGTATGTGTTCATCTTGGATGCCCATTTCTGGATTGGGTCTTTAAATTTAGGAGCCCTAATATTTTTTATTTCTTTATAAATTCTAGGTAGCAGACCTTTGTCTGAGTGCTTATGAGTTAGGATATTTTCAAAATTTGTGAGTTTTCTTTTTCACTTTGTTAGTAATTTCTTTTGAGGTGCAAAACCTTCTCAATAAGAGGTGGTCGCAGTTGTTAATTGTTTCAAGTGTTTCCCGTGGGAATACATGTTTGTTTGTGAACTCTTTGCTTACCCCCTTCAAGAGTTCCTCCTACTTTCTCTTCCAGGAGATTGACTGTTTCTGTTTTAATGTTAAGATCTTTAATCCTTTTGGAGTTTAGCTTAGTGCATGGTGATAGACCTGGTTCAAGTTTTAGTTTTCAACATATGGAGAGCCAATTTTTCCAGCACCATTTGTTAAAGAGGCTATCTTTCTTCCAGTAAGTGTGTTTGGCCCCTTTGTTGAAGATCAGTTGGTTGACTGTGTTCATAGAGGCTTCTGCATCTAGTCTATTCCATCGGTCCCAGATCTATCTTGTTGCCAAAACTATGCTGATTTTATCACAGTAGCTTTGTAGTATAATTTCAAGTCAGGAATTGTAATGCCTCCTATTTTGTGTTTGTTGGCCAGGATTGCCTTTGCTATTCTAGGTCTTTTCTGGTTCCAAATAAATGGTAGAAATGATTTCTGTAGGTCTGGGAGGTATTTTGGTGGTAGTTTGATAGGGATTTCATTGAATCTGTACAACAATTTTGGGAGTATGGCCATCTTCATGATGTTGATTCTTCCTGTCCAGGAGCAGGATATATCTTTCCATTTTCTGAAATCCTCTACAATCTTTTTTCAGAGTACCATAATTTTCCATGAAAAGATCTTTAACTTCTTTAGTTAGATAAATTCCAAAGTGTTTCATTTTCCATGGTGCTATTGTAAAAGGTATTGTTTCTATAGTTTCCCTCTCAGTGTGTTTGTAATCTATGTAGAGGAATGCTATTGACTTTTGAGTATTGACTTTGTATCCTGCTATGTTACTGAATTTGTGTATCAATTCTAGTAGCTTCTTAGTGGAGTTCTTTGGGTCTTCCAAGTAAAGTATCATGTCATCTGCAAATAATCATGATTTAACTTCTTCTTTATCTGTTCTCATTCCTTTTATTTCTCCTTGTCTAATAGCTGTAGCTAATGTTTCCAAAACTATGTTGAATAGGAGGGGTGATGGAGGACATCCTTGCCTTTACAAGATCTAGGAATAAAGGATTTAAGTTTTTCCCCATTTAGGATTATATTAGCCATTGGGTTGTCATACATGGCTTTTATCAGAGTGAAGTAGAGGCCTTCTCTTCCAATTCTCCGTAGGATTTTGAACATGAATGAGTGTTGGACTTTGTCAAAAGCCTTTTCAAAATTAATTGAGAGGATCATGAAGTTTTTACTTTTCGCTCTAGTGATATAGTGTATTACATTTATAGATCTGCGAATTATTGAACCATCCTTGCATCCCTGGGATGAATCCTACCTGGTCATGGTATATGATCTTCTTGATGATTTGCTGTATTCTCTTTGCTATTTTATTGAGGATTTTTGCATCTATGTTCATGAGTGCTATTGGCCTGTAGTTCTTTTATTTAGTTGTGTCTTTCCCTGATTTTGGTATCAGTATAATGCTTGTCTCTAGGAATGATTTTGGGAGAACTTCCTTTTCAATTTCATTGAAGACTTTGTGGAGTGTAGGGATTGTATCAGCTGTAATTTTTTTGTAGAATTCAACTGTGAATCCATCAGGACCTGGACTTTTCTTTGTTGGCAGGCTTTTTATTACATTTTGTATTTCACTGGCTGTTATTGGGTTATTGCGAGTTGTTGTATCTTCTTGGTTCAGTTTTGGAAATTTGTACCTTTTAGGAATGTGTCCATTTCATCTGTGTCTTCTGTTCTGTCGGTGTAAAGATTCTTGAAGTAGCTATTGATAATCTTCAGAATTTCCACTGGATCTGTGGTGATTACACCCTTTTCATTCCTTATTGCTTGTATTTGAATTTTTT
>PVKA01006947.1:0-64892 GCA_004027165.1 Ctenomys sociabilis
AGGTACATTTCATATGGAGGACTCCCTGAGCGATCCTGTTGGTCACACTGCTTGCTTCTTGGGAAGAGACAAGCCTCCCCCTGAGAAGGCAGGTCAGACTGCCAGTCAAAGCAAGTGGCTTGTTGGGTCTTTTCAGCCAGAGGTAGGGAGTGGCCAGAGGTTCAAGCCCTTTTCTGCTCAGAACAGATGCCACCCAAGAATGCCAGGGAAACTTAATGGAGCGAATATTTTATTTAATAAGTTATAAGATACAATTTACAGTCAGCATTTGATTCCAGTTTGGCCTCCGTGCCTGTGGCCCCTTCACATTAGCTTTAAGCTGTTCCAGTTCCTGACAGGTGAGCTTTTACCACCCACATCTGCCCCAGCGCTGCACCCCGGTGCCGTCACTCACCTCACCTTTTAGATCCCCATGCATGCCAGGTAATGCCCCTAACTGTATCAACTTGCTCCCCAAAGCCAGTCCAGGGGTGCAGGAAGCATGCACAGCGCTGTCACCCCACCCTTGGAACTGCACCCATGTGTCATTTCAACAGCCTCAGGTTGCTTTCCAGAAACAGTGACCCACGAGGCTGCTATGGCATGTGACAGGCCTCCATGGTGAGACTGGGGGGTGGGGGCCGAAGAAGCGTGTTAGAAACCAGGCCCAGCGTGGTTTAGGAGGGATCTTCAGCAGGTGGCGCTAGGGCCGCATTTCCTCCCCCAAGTGCCTGCGAAGGGCCCGGGAGGCTAAAGCAGATGTGTGGCCAAGATGTCACACTTGGTGACTCGGCAAGGAAATCATGACCAGGGAGAAGGCGAGATGTGTTAGGAAGCCAGCTTCTGCCAGCCGCCGGCTGCCCGGGGAGAGCCCCCACAGGGCCACCCCCACAGGGCCACCCCCACAGGGCCAGAGCGCAGGCCGGCACAGAGCAGCCACAGAACAGTGGTAGCTACTGAACAGCTCTTCTGTGTAGCACACAAGCAGGCCCTGGAACAGGCTGGGCTGCTTTGAAGCCATTTCCTTTGTTAAATGACATCCTAAACTAGATCTCTTCTTTTCCCCTTCCCCCTTCCCCCCAGTCTTGTTTCATAAATGCTCCAGAGCAAACCAGTAGCTTAGCCTGGAGAGGTTTTTTTTTTTTTTTCCCTTCCAGATTTATTTTTTTTTTAAATATCAGTCTTGCTATGTTCTTGGTCCACCTGCAGTGACGGCCACTGTATGTTCTGATCTGAACGCAGAGCACTCCGGATCTTCTTAGCTCACTGGGTGAGTTTGTTTCTTTGGATTTCCCAACATGTCCTTCAAGGGGCAAGCCTGCGACTTGTTTGTGAAGGCACTTAGGATAGCAATGTTTTGGGATGGGTTTCAGACCCACCGGCTGGCTGGAGGACACTGTAGAAAATGAATTACAAACAAGCAACAAAAGCAACTGCAAAAACTCCTCCCGGGATTGGGTGTGAACCGATTTAAGGCACTGTGACATGGAAGGGGCTGCCGGGTATATGTTCCTCTCCCCACTTCACCGCAAGGATGTAATCCCCGCTCTCCTTGACCACGTAGGTGACATTGTACTGCTGATTGCCCACGTGCTTCATGGAGACCTCTTCGCAGGGCGTGGTAGGCCCGTGGACTCCAATCAGCAGCATGTTGGAACCTAGGGACAGAAGAGGTGACTCTCTGGGTGCTGAGGAAGAGGAGGCATGTGGGAGCCGCACGGACGGAGACCAGGGACTGCCTATGACTCAGAGCTCCTTGACAGGGAGTGGGCAGAGGGTAAGCAGGGACTCGTAGAGCCTGGTGGCTGGGCTTGCTTCCCTGCCCTTCAGCCTCCTTACCCAAGTGACTTGGACTTGGAATTCTATCCCCATCTGCAAATTGGGGAGGCCCACATTATCTACCTTAAGGAAGGTCCCACCATGGATTACCTTTTGAGAAAAGAGCAAACTGACATTTAGGAGGAGACTCAATGGCTCTCTCAGCCGGGCGTGGTGGCGCATGCCTGTAATCCCAGCACTCGGGAGGCTGAGGCAGGAGGATTGGTATGAGTTCGAGCCCAGCCTGAGCTACAAAATGAGCTTAAGGCCAGCCTGAACTGCATAGTGAGACCCTGTCTCAAAAAGACAAAAAAAAAAAAAAAAAAAAAAAAAAAGAATGGCTCTCTCAAGGTCACTGGTTAGGAAGTTTTGGGAAAGAATGATGAAGGAACAAATTAAGTGGCAGGCGTACGCTTCCACCTAGATAGACATGTGGGCTTCTGCCTAGGTGTGCGCTCATGGTGGGTCAGGGCCTAGGTTAGGGCGGAGGCCGCTGGCTACTGACACCTAAGTAAGCACCCAAGGTCAAATTACAGCGGGAGCATGGAGTGGCAGAAAGGGAGTCAGGGAACTGTTTAGTTTGTCCATCTGTAATGAAGGTCACCATCACCTTCAGGTCTTGGGCAAGAATGACCCATGGGAAAGTGGAAAACCATTTAAAACACTAAATACGGGAGAATAGGGCAAGACACGTGGTTACTTGCAAGTGGTTGGGTCACACGGGGGCTGGAGTATGGACACGCTATAGAATGCCTCAGCACAGGAGACCAAAGCGCACCCAGCACTTGTCCACCCCCACTCCCCGTTTCCCACTCAGGCTCACGCTACCCACCAGCTTTGCTGCAGTCCACCAGGAAGGAGCTCTTCTGGCCCACAAAGGCCTTGGAGAGTCCTGCGCCTTTGGAGGTCACCTTGCTGGCATCTGAGGAGGACTTGGGGATGGCACTGTAGCAGGTCTCTGTGGAGGACCTGGTCACTGACTCTACCAAGATGGAGGAGGTCTCATTGGCTGAGGCTGGGGTGACCAGACGCTGGCCTGGGAGATGGGACAGGAGGACGAAGGTGAGAACAGCCCTCATACAGGAAGGTGCCCCGTGCAGAGCTCCAAGAAAGCCCCATGCCCTGACACCTGGATGCAAAAGCCACACATCCGCAACTCGCACCTCTAACGTCTTCTCAATCCCATGGGGTCCCTCCCAGCCTAGAAATTCCTTCCACATAGCCACCTGCCGACCTTTTACATCTTTCCATTTACATAGAATACTCTGTAACGGTTTGGGAGAACATGTAACATCAAAACCGAGTCTGTGCACGACAGAAAATGATTTTTCTATCTGCGCTTTCTAATTACTCCCCAGTGAGCCTACGTGCGTGTGTGACAACAAAGGATGACATATGGAAGGGATTTACCATGATATTTACAGGAGACTTTGGGTGGTAGGCTGTGAAGCTCTTTTCCTGTTTGACATTCTTTCCAGTGTTTGGAAAGTGGCACATTTCTAAATATTTAAGGCACATTTTTATATCTTTGATTGAAGTTTTTGATGATTTCAAATATGAAGATTTGAAATGAGGGGATTTTCAGGCTTTGAGTAAATGTACAAGATTCCAAATATGTAAGCCCTCCAGGCAGAAAACCATCTAACTTGCTTTCCCGTACTCCTCCTCTCTCTTCAGATTTACTTTTCCATGTTCCAAGCACATCAGCCTCTGATATGTCCCCATGTTTTTAAACAGCCAACACTCAAAGTAGATTTAATAGGTCTAAAATCATCTATAGTGATTTGGATTGTTAATCCGACCAGACAGCTCCACAAGGTAGAGAACGACCCCCAAACGGTTGCTCATTACCTGTCACCTTGGCCTTGAAGGGACTACCCGCGATATGGTTGGGACCACCGTATTTGACGCCAATGAGGTAGTTTCCAGGAGCCATGGGTGTGTACATGACTTTGTACCCTTCTGGAGTTTCCTGGCAATCCATTTTAACCTTGGATGGGCCTTCAATGGTGACAGATAATGTCCCTGGGCCCGCCCGGGTGGTGTTGATGAAGAATTCGGACTGGATGCCTGGGAGCGAGGAGGAGGAAATACAAGTGGGTGCTCTGGAGGGCCAGGCCGGGGCTGGGGTCTGGCGAGCTTTCCTGGGGAAGTGAGGCAGCACTTCACTCCCCCACCACACACACCGGGCAGCGCACCTTGCAGAGTGGGACACCTTGCAGGCCCTAGTTCTCGGCTCCTCACACAGGGCCTCAGGCCCTTGGGATGGTAGCTCCATTTCCTGCTCCTCCAGCTACGGCCGAGCACCTGAGTCACTGTGAGCCTCAAGGACTGCTTCAGCCGCTAGAGCAGGGCTCTGCTCCAGTGGGGAGAGGGGCAATTTGCGCTCCTCTGACCTTTCCTTCCACCTCCAGGTGGATCTGGAGAAACCAGAGGCCCCAGAATCCTGGCCCTTCCTCCTCAGACTCCTCACCCCAGACGCCATGCTAAGGACTAGGGCGGCCGCTGTGCCCTGCACCCACCCCCTCTGCCACGAATACCAGCAACAAGATGGGAATGCAACGGCAGCCCCTCGGCCAAGCGCCGCTCTCGCTGCATGAGCATGCGATGAACCCGCTGGGGCCCCTGTTCACAAATGGCGCTAAGGCTGAGAGAGCTGGGCTCTGGGCTGGTCACAGCACATGGCCGAAAGGGAGACCTGCGCCGGGACCAAGTCTGCGTGGCTCTGGGGCCCAGGCCGTGGGATGAATGCATCGGTGACACCTATTATTCTGCGAAGCTCAACTCCTCGGCTCTGCCAAGCTGCCCTGCAGATACCCTTGTGAGGAGATTTCCCAAAAAGTGCCAACTGACAGGCCCCCGGCACTCCTGCTTGGGCCCACTCCCTCGGCCCCCTTTCCAGACAGGGCAGTGAGGTGGGCAGAGGGGGCAGCGGCCTGGGCACCAGGAACAGCTGTGTGCCCTACAGTGCCCACTCAGGCGTCCTCTGCACATCGCACAGGGCTGTGCTTCTGCCAGAGCCCTAGGCACCAGCCCGGCTAGGAAATATTTTGGTTTAATTATAGCTCCTGGGCCAGAGAAAGAATTATTGTTCTCATCATCAATAAAAGAAAAGGAACAGATGTGGTGGTGCATGCCTGTAACCCTGGCACTCCGGAGGCCCAGGAGGAGGACTGCCATGAGCTTGAGGGTACATAGTGAGACCCTGTCTGAAAGAAAAAGGAAGAAAAGAAGAAAGGAAGGGAGGGAGAGAGGCAGGCCTGCAGGGCGCGAGCAGCTATTGTGTGGCCCCCGAAACACAACCCAGCTGTTTCTGGAAGCTCCTAAGGCTCTGTGCTAAGCCCTCCCCCAGACTTGCCAGGGCTCCGAATCTGTGCTCTGCGAAGGCCTCAAGGCAGCTGCCTGGGTAGGGGACAGAGTTGAGCAAGAGGGACCGTGTACCAGGGCAGAGTGATGAGGACAGAAGATTTTTTTTTTTCTCCCTTTTTGAGACAGGGTCTTGCTATGCAGCTTAGACTGGCCTTGAGCTCCCTTTGTAGCTCAGACTGGTCTCCAACTCACAATAATCCTCCTACTCCAGCCTCCCAAGTGCTGGGATTATAGGCGTGTGCCACTGCACCCCGCGAGGACAAGTACGTTCAGCTGCACGTGAAAAGACCCGCGGCAACAGAGAAAAGCTTCACCCTCTGCAACAAGCTGCTACTTCTGGAGAAGTCAGGTCACCCTGATAGTGGGAGCCCAACAGGCAGGAAAAGAGAGGGGGATGCTGGGATACTTGGAATGCACCCAGCTGGGCTCCTATTCCTACATTAAAGAGATTGCAGTGGAAGCACAAAGAGGTCAGATAAGATAGCCTGGTACCAGGAGAACTGGGATTTATACATGCAACCTGGAACTACGATGTTTGTTTGAAAGGAACCAGGAGAGAAATACAATCTTTTAGCCAGGTGTGGTGGTACAAACTACTCAGCACTCTGGGAGGCTGAGGCAGGAGGAGTCCAAATTGGAGCCTAACCTGGGTAACTTAACAAGATCCTGTCTTAAATTTTTTTTAAATCCTTAGCACAGCCACAAACACACAAAAAAGCCACTGTCACCTTCAGCCAAAAGCTGCTCAGTATACCTGATACCAGAAAACACCTCTGGCATGGCAGCCTCCCAACCCCCACCCCAAGCCTGGCCGAGCTCCTGGACTCTAGGACATGTTTACTGCACGGCTGCTCGACCTCTAAGGCAGGTGAGGGTGAAAAGCAAAAGATTTACACCATCTGAAGAGAAAGCAAGAGTACAGTGAGGGTGGAAGTCCCTGGTGCAACTGGAGTCCTGGACTCCAGAATCGGGGAATTTGCTCAGCTGACTGCAAGAATCTGAAACTCCCTGATTGAACTCCTGACCTCTGCCCTGGGGCAGAGTCTTGTCTCAAATTCTCCACATTCTCTGCTCCTAAATCTGCAGAATGGACCATTCCAGGCTTGAGTCAAGAGATATGGCATACTGACCCTTGGAAGGGTCAGGGTGCTGGCCCTCTGACATCCCAGCAGATATCCTCTCATTCCACTCCCACTGCAGTTGGCTCCTCTCTGCATGGCTCTTTGGGGAATGGCTTGGGTGCGGGAGGGCTAGAAACCCCAGGCGCCTTGCCGTGACAAGAGCAATATTTACACGAGCGTGGAAACAGGCACGCTCTGTCCTCTCCCTTTCTGCAAGGCCAGCTCCTTACCCCAGCTGCGGCCAGTGCAGCCCAAAACCTGAGCTCCAGAGAAAGTGTGCAGTGTGCCAAGCGGAAGCAGGAGAGGGCCCACAGCCAGCCGAGCCCGCAGGAGGGTCACACGGTGCCCGGCTGGCTTAGGAGACCCCACACCACTGTGGGGCCTGGGCCCACGAGCGCTGGGAGCTCCATCTGGGAGGAGCCACCTGAGCCCTCGGTGGTTGGTGGCTTGCCAAGGTCCAAAGGCCCACACTGCTGCCTAGAAACTAATCCAGACAGGAGACATGGTTTAAAACACCCGGCCAAGCAGCTGAGGGTGTAGTGCGTACGGCCAGGTGAGCAGCCACCTATGGAGGCAGCAGAGCTTACAGGTTAAGGGCTCAGGTTCTGAGGTCAAAGACCCGAACCAATTCCTGGTTCTGTGCTCTCCCAGCTGAGACTGGGGAGTGACTGGGTCTCCCCGCATCTCATGTCCCTCATCTGTGATGTGTCCCACAGAGGGGCAAGCTGCACCCCAAGTGCAGTGTGAGCCAGTCCAGATAGCCTGGGGACCCTGGCAGCCTGAGGAACCTGGTAGCACGGGCACCATCTTTTGGGGGTTTCATAGAGGCTACTGTTTGGTCAGTGTCCCTTCTTCTGAGCGGGGCTCCTGGGTCACCCAGGACAATGGCTCTCACATCCCCTCACTTGGGGGAAAGGAGGGAGGCCCTCTGCTCCTGCCTCCTCAAAGCTCAGGTAAAGATGGGGGAGAGGCAACTCAGGGACACACATACAAGCAGGAAGGGCGGGTGCTTTCCAAAAAGGGTCCCAAGTAGCATCAAATGCAAACCACTTCCCACTGAGTCACAAGTGGACTTCTCCTGTGGAGACATACGAAAGGACAAAGCCTAAGCCTGGCATGCATCCTGCGTATGTGCGACGCAAGGACACCAGCCGATGTCCTTCTTTAGGGGGACATGTGAACAGCTTTCAGTTCACAGTAAGGCACACACTGCAACCTCTAGGAGGGGACAGAGCTATATGTTTTGGCACATCTATAAGACATCAAGTGAAGAGCCAGGCCTGAGGTGCACACCTTTAGTTCTAGCTGCTCAGGAAGATTTCAAGTTCAAGGCCAGCCTGGGCAATTTAGGGAGACACTATCAAAATTAAAATTAAAAGAGGGGTGGGGTTTAAGGTCAGTGGTCGAGAACTTGTAAGTCCTGGGTTCAATCCCCAGAACCACAGAAAAAGAAAAATGTGAAATGAAAAAAAGCTGCCCATCTGTACAGTAAAATTATTTCTATAAAAACATGCAGAACTGTGTTCTGTCCAGCACAGTAGCCACTGGACCAAACTAGCCATCCAGCATAAAGGCCACCCTGACCCACCAGCAGTTTTACGCCTGGCCTGGCTGGAGAGGCAGAAGCAAGGCCACAGAGTTTTGCTTTGTCACTTCTTCCTTGCCTGGGTTTTCAGTCAGATGTATCCCAGCTGGGGCAAAGATTGAAAATGAGAACAGGTTGTAACGGGTCCAAAGAGCTTAAGAACTCTTGGACCATTTCCACTTTTTCTCCTCTTTGGGTGAGATAAGAGAATCAAAGAAGACAGGTCTTCTGCTGCTTTGGTGCGTTTCTGGGAGCCCAGTGAACCACGAAAGGAACCCATGGGAGTGGAGTAGGGGGAGGGTTCCCAGCAGGCCCTGCAGTGCAGGATGAATCCCACGCAGGCAAGGAAACCCTCAGTTCTGGGCTGGGTTCCCCAGCTATCAGCCATCTGTCACTAGGGTCGAGGAACTTGGCAAAGGAAGGCCTCTGGACCACAAAGAGCAACGAAGTGTGATAACTCAGCCACTGAGCCCTTGCTCTGGGTTTATCGTGGGTCAAACCACATCTCCCAAAACAACGGTGAAGGCAGAGCTTCCCAAGCACATGCTGCTCCGCTTCCCTGGGCTTGGCCCCAGCCACTGGCTCAGCGAATGATGGAAGGCGCAGGAATGTGTTACCTGTGGCTCCGCCCTCCAGCCCCGTGCCATAGGCGGACACCAGGGCAGGATTCCCCGCTTGTCCGGGCTCCCCAACGCGCACTTTGAAGGGGCTTCCGACCACGTGGCTCCCATTGAACTTGACGTCGATGGTGTGGATGCCATTCTCATGCGGGATGAAACGAACGGCGTACTTGTCTAGGAGCAGAGGCACAGGATGAAAGCAGGTGAGGAGGGATGAAGCCAGGGGGAGATACGGGACTGAGGCCACTGGGCAGCATCCAAAGGTGACCACAGTGTGACAAGGCCAGTCTCAAATTCCACGGGGCACCTTGTGCATCCCTGGCTGGCCTCCTGGGAGATGCATCCAGCCTCAGATTCCGCTTCACACGCCTGCCCCACCGCAGAACCCGTCCTTTAGATTACAGTGAGTCTACTCAGCCTCTTGAAGGGGGGAAAAAAAATGGTTCCAACTGGCAATTGGTCCTCCTGAAGTAAACTCAGAGCTACTAATGTCCCAGAGGTTTTCCCCTTTGTGTCTCGGTCACATAGGAGAATCTGTTCCCAAGCCTAACTGATTAAAGCACAGCATTTCTTTACCCACAAGAAATGACTCAAGAATTGGCACATGCCCAAGGTCACTGAGATGGTTTGCTGGATATTTCTGCAAAAGGCACCTCATGGACTTCCGAGAAAGAATCCCGGGAAGGAAATGCCTTTTGTTAGGTATGATGTGAAGATGAAGGATGTGACGACAGCCGTCCTGCCAGTAAGTGGCAGGCCAGCTTCAGCATGAGGCCTACGAAAGAGGAAAGGTCTACAGAGCCTTGGGGAATGTGCATGAATGGCCAAATCAAATAACTACTGAACCGCACGATACATCCTGAACTTTCTGGTTATGTGTATTATTGGGCCTCTTTGTTATGTGAGCTGGCTTGGGTTGGGGATTTATAATTTGCAATTAACAGCATCCTAACCAGCAGCTGATGGTGATCTTAGACACCCATAACAGGGCTTCAAGTGCTGCCTTGGGCTGCAGACACCAAACTTCCCCAGCATGTGAGCCAATACCACAGAGAGCTAATAACCATCACCACTTTGGGTAATACTCCAGAGTCCCCAAATGGTGAGCACTTTCATGCCTTGACCAACACTTTCCAACCCGCTACCTGGCAGGCCTAATTCTGCTGACTGCGTTGTCATGCCCCTACTCATGTAGCCAGCTGCATCCCTAATCCCCCACTGGTCTCCAAGTGCTATGGCTGTCTGGCTTCAAGCTCCTCCTTTCCATTTCCAGGGCTGGGCATTAATCCTGCTTTCTTAAATGGACCACCCTGGGAGTATCAGCTCACAGCTTTGTCTTTCAGATGTCTTAACACATTCTTGTGGATGTAGCTACACTTTAGCCAACATTATCAGGACACCCCTTTCCCCCCATTCCTTCTGAGACTTACCACTGCCCAGTCTGCCCAGCAAAAGAAAGGCACCTGAGTGTTAACCCAGATCCGAGGTTTAAACGTTCGCTGGACACATAGCCAACCACACAGCAAATGGCCAACATCAAACAGGACCGTGCATCAAATCCTATAAATGGTGACACCTTCTCTGAGACCTCTCGCTCCTGCTCTGACACTGTCACCATTAGCAATGGGGTGGCAGCCCAAGGTGCTGCAGGCTTCGGGCCTCGTTCTCATGACCTCCGAGCAGCTCTTGGAGGGCAGGAATCCCACATTTCTCAGCCTCATCTTCCTGCCAAGCCTCTGACACTTAACATTAACAGGCAAAATGATCTCTTTAAAGTTGACGGCTGATCATTTCAGAATTCCATATAACGAGGCAGCAGGAGAGAAAATATGGGGCTCAAGCCCTAGGGGACCCAGAGTCTTTTTTTTTTTTTTTTTAATGGAACCGGGGATTGAACTCAGACCCTTGCGCTTGCCAGGGAAGCGCTTTTTCCACTGAGCCATCTCCCCGGCCCCCAGAGTCTTTTTTTTTTTAGGCTTATAGATAATCACCAATCTACCTTTCCTCAAAGTAAAGCCAAACCACAGTGCACTTGCTCTCATCATAAGGGCAACAATATAATAAAAACCTGTAAGATTTTGTTAAAATACGAGGGGAAAAAAATCATAATTAGCATCATGGGAAAGGAATCTGAAAAACTAACCAAAACAGAATTCGTTTGAAAAAAAGAAGAGAGGGCGCATCACATATCAAAGGAGAGTTTCTGAGTCCCTAGTAAATGTTTAGATCCTAATTTATAAACAGTGCCTAGCGACAGTAGAGAGAACACAAAGGCTTGTGGCCTCCCTGCGAGGCAACTGCTGAGCCTCCCTCTCCAGGGACGCACACCTGCAGAACGCTCTGCAGCAAATGCCGGGGCACGCCTCTCTGGGCTCCCGCTTACCTGGTTCCAGCTCAGACACGTGGCACTCCTCCACGGCTCCCGAGGGGCTGTGCACCTTGGCATCAATCTTGCCCTTTGCACCATTCAACCTTATGGCAAAGGATGCTGGCTGGTTAACTTTTAATCCCGATTCCTGAGAATTTAATATTTAGACAGGTTATGGCCCTTGGGGCTCCTGCTCAGCGGCAAATGCCGACCTGATTGCATCCTCAAGGCGAAAGCAACAGGCCTAGAGTATTTTTCCACATATCTGACAACAGAAGAATTGCTGGATCGCGCACCACACTTCTAGAATAAAATACAAGAAAGCGGAGACATGCATCTGCATGGTCTTGCCCCAAAATCATCTTGATGCAGGCTGGCGGAGGGAGCTCCTGGGCTGGATACTACAGTGCAGGCTGGACGCCGCTGGACGCCGGCAACAGGACTGCAGTGGAAGCATGCCAGATGAGAACTGCACGAGCCACAACACCCAGCTTTGTTCCAAGCCAAACATAAGGACCCCTTTGAGGAACATCCTGGCTGCAGACAATATCATGCACTTGCTAACACGCATAAAGTTACAGCAACGCTTGTTTTACCTTTAAACGCTTGTAAAAAGCCACACGTGTTCAAGACAGGCAGCACTAGACAGTGGCTAAGAATCAGCCAGACCGTGTTTACCACCATCCCTTAGCACATAACTAAGATTCTGCACCTGTTTCAGTCTCAAGTGTCCTCATCTATAAAATAGGCACAATGACTGAATCTATCCCAGAGAGCTGCTATGAAGCTCGAGAAAAGTTCTACACGTAAAACACTCAGCCCAGGGCCTGGCTGATATGCTGAAAAGCTCCAGAACGTCAGCTTATTATTAAACTTTTTTGGGGGGAGGAAGGGGTGGTGGTGGGGAGGGCAGAACCGGGGATTGAACTCAGGCCCTTGGGTTTGCCAGGCAAGTGCTTATTGCACTGAGCCATCTCCCCGGCCCCTTGCTAAACTATTAACGAGCTTTCAGGAGTGTAGCTCTTGCTCTTTCTTGGGTCATTTTTATTCCCTAAGCTTTGTCTGACGAACTATACCTCCTTGGAGAAGTGGATTGAGAATTCAGATACATGGGAACACAGGCAGAAGTAACTGCACAGGCCAACAGGATGGGGTGACAGGTGGGTGACCGGGCGGTCCAGTCCTCAGACACTGGCTGGGAAGCAGCAGAGCTCATACTGCATTTGTGAGCAAATCATCCAGGGATCTATGTAAATGCAGATCCAGACCTGGGGCTCTGGGGCTTTATATTCCTAGTAAATTTCCAGGTAATGCCAGGTTGCTGGTACAAAGGATGCATATTAGTGGCAAGCCCCAAACATTGTATGTTTTAAGAATGTGTGTGCGCACAAGCGTGCACTGAAAAGTAAGTGAAAAATTCAGCTCCTCTGGCCACAAATGGGTAGCCAGTAACCACGTGAGCCCGGTGGCCACCACAGAGCACAGTGAGGATGTGGGCCTTCCCACTGTTGCAGAATGTTCTACAGGACTGTGCAGCCTATAGGTTATAGCCAGGGGAAGGAGGACATAGCACAAACGTAGGCCTCTTTGATTACCATCCGTCCCCCAACAAAGTGCCAGCTGACTCCAATTTTCATCAACATCTCAAAAGCAAGACAAAAACCGTTCGTGCTTCTCAGGTCTAACCTGCACCAGATGCAGCTACAGAGCAGCTTCCACCAAAGCTCTGATAAATAATGCAAAGTCCCCTAGCATCAAATGACCCCGGGAGAACAGGGGACACGCAGAGAGACAGGCCCTTCCTGCTGCAGCTGCTGATTCAGAAGCTTGATACGTAGCCTGCTGAAATATTTACGATCAGAGTGTGATCCACGGAACAGTTTCCTGGAGAAGCTTTTGCATCCAACCAGCTCCCTTTGGATACAATCATTTACGTTACCTGAATCCACCTGCTGCTAAATCCTCAAGAGGGAGATAAACACCTCGGAAGACCCGACAGGAATCGAGATGCGTGAAGGCAGCTCTTTGCCCTTGACAAATGTTGGGTTTATCTCCCTCCGTAGGCTTTAGTTAAGTCAACCACAAAAGGAATTTCTGTTAAGAAGCCTTTAAATGAAACACAAGAAAGACATCTACACCACAGTGACCAGTTGGCACCCTTGGGATTCTCCGGGAAGGCCTCTTCAATGTGCAGACTGTGACTGGTTTGGGTTCTGAACTAGGTCCTGACCTGAAGAACTAATTTGGAGTAACTAGTAATACGCCCAGTCTGAGTTTAGAATCTCAGGTACAAAGTTTATGGAACAAAATGCAACCATATCACCAGTCTGGTTCCTCAGATTGGGTTCTAATCTGCCTCCTAATCTAGGAGGCAGCTGAGGGCTACTTAAGAAGCCCCGGGAATCACATTTTAATATTCTGGCATTGCCTCACAACTTCTAATTGCTACTCTGGATTCCGACTCTGCACTGTTTCTCAGGATCCTGAGCAAATCTGCAGAGGCATCCCAGCGGCCCTTTGGCAGGGACCTGAATTCCCATCTGGGATGGGAAACGCTGCATCTCCTGGTATGGAGACTGGACTGGGCAACTAATTGTAGAATGGCAGGGAGACACCCACAGCGATGGTGCCCGCCCTGCAGCCACAGAGCCCTTCCTCTGCCACCTCCTAGCAGCTGTCTCCTGGCCCCCTAAGCTTCCTGTATCATCTTTAAAATGCGGCCAAGAGCAGCCATTGCAGGGATTTACTGAGCTAACACCAGGAAAGCTCTTAGCATAGTTCTTTGCCCATGCACTATAAATAAATCATCCTAACAAACAGAAACTGCCATTGACTGTGTCTAGGAAAAAAGAGGCTAACAACAGCTGGCTAAACGTCCGGCGGACCTTTGGTATCATTGTGTTTTGTTTTGAAAGCCCTCCTAATCCTTTAACCAATTATTAATGGGCTTTCTTTGTTTCTCTTAAATAAATATTTAGAACGCAAATCTGTGCCTAAACGAGTGAGGGATGGTGCTGACTGAGGCTGGTCCTGCTGGCCTCTGCTGTCTTCAGCGGGAGGGGGAGGGTCTGAGCCCGCATCCCACGGGGACGCAGGCCCAGGCCTGGCAACCCCTGTGGCACAATGTGCACGGGGCCCGGGCACCCCAGGGGGATTGAAGCGGCCTCTGGAGTCCAGGGGCCCCACTGGTCAGCCTGTGGCCAAGAGGATGGATGCTTCCTTGCGTCTCACCTGAAGGCTCATAACAGTGAGGCGGCGGGCGTCGTCTGAGGGCGCAATGACAGGCACCAGGTAGGGGCTCTCGGGGATGTGCTCGTCGTTGAACTTGATGGACACCTCGTAGTTACCTGTTGGGAAAGGAAGCCCCATCATTTCAGAGACTCTGGAAAAGTCCTTCCAGAGTAGCCTTCTGTCTTACTCAGGGCTAACATAGCCTCAGAGAGGACAGCCTGCCTCAGTGGTACCAGGTAAGAGCCGATATGCTTTTCTAAACTTTCTTTTTAATGTATTTAGTACAGGGTCTCACCATGTACTTTGGACTCGTAGTGATTGTCCTGTTTTCAGCCTCCCCAGAGTAGAGACTACAGGCACACACCACAATGCCCAGTCTCGGTCACCAGCTCAGCGCGCCTGGCGTGTGCGTGTGTCTGTGGGGGGCGGAGGGGTGGTGGCATGGCTTGTGGTACCAGGATCGAACCCTGGTCCCCGTGCTTGCCTATGCAGGCACTTAGCCCACTGAGCTAGCTCAATGGCCCTCAATAGGCTTTCCTTATTTGGCCACAGTTGGTGATTTCTAACGGGGTCTACAGAGTCCCCTCAGGGTTTATGTATGGAATCCAGGAGAACCACAAACTTGAAGAGGGAAAAGAAAACCACTGCCACTTTTATCTTCACCAACCTCTAACTGAAATTCAGCATTTTCTTTTAGAAAAGTCCACAAGAAATCACAGCAGAGAGGAAGCATCTGTGATTTTTTTATCACCCGTAAAAAATCACAGACTATTTCTCATACCATTTAAAATTTTATAGACGTCTTGACATAACCACTGATACCCAGCTCTGCTTTGAAAGCAGGGTCACCAATGCTCTTCATGATGACTTGTGATTTGAGGCATTAATGATGACAATGTATGTCTGGTCATGATGCCCATTTGATGACCACAGGTATCTATATTTTCATAGAATTCCAGTAACTGTTAATATAACAGATTTCTTCTACCACCTGATCCATTTTGTGTTTTTTACAACTTTGCCTTGAGAACGATCCCCATAAGCATTAGTGATGCCCTAGGGGCTTCCGGCACACAAAGGATGTAGAACCCCTGGTCAGTTAATGAAGCAGTTAAAAGAAAGCAAGAATCAGAGAGGCCAACAGAGAAAGGAAAGAGGCAATGAGAACAGGAATTCTCTCCCCTCAGAGGCTCAGAGGTAGTGTGATCAGGGTTTCTTTTTGGCCGGGTTTCTTTTTCTTTCGGCCAGCTCAGCCCACCCTGGGGGCAGGGCTAGCATGGCACAAGTGGTCCCTGTGTGCTTGCCTAAGCCTGCCTAAGCAGGTGCTTTAGACAGCTGAGCTATCTCGCTGGCCCTCGATGGGTTTTAGTTCCTGGTAGCCTAACCACCTCTGAATAAGGAGAATATCCTCAGTTGATCCTTGAGTACATACCAGGCTCTTGGGCAATATAAGACACACCGCATGACCCATTTTTATGGTCATCAAATGTAATCTCGGCCTTACTGGGGCCCTCCACAGCAATGGAGAGGCCCCCAGCGCCCGCTTCCCGGGTCCAGATGCTGAACTCAGCTGAGAGCAAAGAAACACCCAGTTAGTGACCAAGCCATCACCAGTTTCCTGTGCACCCACCCATGACTCCTATGTTCATGGGCAACGCTGTATCTTTTGAACACACCCAGCCCAAGGCAAGAAAGGTTGAGAACAGCCAGTATTTTCCCCACAGATCTTCTGCCAGCAGCCAGCAGAAGGGACCCTTGCAGTGGACTCTGCAGCACTGCGGTGTGCTCCACAGAACACCAGCCCTAGGACGCTCTGGCAACAGTCAGCCCCATTCCCTCTTAGCATAGAGACCATGCCGCATACCAAGTTACAGCCCCTGAGAAGTCCCATAAGCCCATTTAGCTTTGGATACAGGAATGTTCCAACCCCACTGCGCCACAGAAGCCTCAAGTAAGGATGACCCACCACCACCCAGGTCCTCTCTCTGGGGCCTGGAGCAGGTGCCCATGCCACCAGACCCCATTTCACTCTCCTCTGATGGCCACCTGCCTGGAACGCTCACCTGGCACTCCAGCTTCTGCTCTCTCCAGGCCGGGGCCCCCTGCCCGGACTTTGTGGGCGCCCCCTTCGCCGAGTGGTCCCACAGTGAACTGGAAGGGGCTGCCGGTTACGTGCTGCCCACGGTACTTGACGCTGACTGTGTGAACGCCCATCTCCTGGGGCACAAACCGGACACAATGCGAGTTCTTCCCCATGGGCACAATCTCTGCCTCGGTCACCCGGCCGGAGGGGCTGGTGACATGGGCTGACATGTCACTGCTGTTAATTTCTGAAAGGCAGTGGGAGTTGGGAAAAAGAGAAAGGTTAGGGTAAGGGCTGAGGCAGGAGGGATGTGCAGAGCAAGCAGGAGAGGGTGCAGGTGTGGCCTGGTAGGCAAGAGTGCTCAGGCTGAGGTCTCTCCCCTTCTGGGGCCGGTGTGGAGGGCCCTGAAGGCCACCAGGACAGACAGCATTCTGGAGGCACTGACACTTCTTGTGCCATTGAGAATGTTTACAATCTGCCTGGCTGAAGCCTAGTTACTTCTCCATGACATTTTCAAACCATGGCCTGAGCTGACAGTGGAGTGACAACATGTAAATAAAATCCACAGCAGCGTCTACGGCCATACCACCCTGAACGCGCCTGATCTCGTCTGATCTCGGAAAATCCACAGCAGCTTATCTATCGTTCCTGGGACAAATGTGATGTGGCTGTCATGCTTAGATGTGCTCTGTCTCATAAGTAGGCCAAGAGCAGAAAACACAAGAAGCTCATTCTTTATCGTCAAAAAGCTTTTAGGTAATGGGGAAGAAGTGCATAGAGGTGTACATCAGTTGCTCCCATGAGGCAGAGGGGATCCATGTGCAAGCAGAGCTTTTTAGCAGACCAAAGGCCAGCCAGGAAAGTGGTGCCTCAGGCCACCAGGATCAGGTGCAGGCCAGGTGGCCCACACTGACCTGGAGGAGCCAGGCGGGCAGCAGGCGGGACACAGGCACTGCCATCACCTAGAGCCCATAAGAGACTGCACCCTTAGCCCTACAGGATCGGGGTTGAGCAGTTCAGACTGAGCCCTGAGGACAGAGAAAGGAAGGGAGGTTAAGGAGAGGCCATACTGCTACAGACCCACTGTTATACAGCCCTCTGAAACTTACGCTGGTCATCACACCCCCAGTGTGACAGGCTTAAGAGGTGGGGCCTTTGGGAAATGAAGGGCTCAGTGCCCTCAGCGAAGTCCAAAAAGAGCTTTTTCCTCTTTGCTCCCCAGCCTATGAGGCTCCCTGGAAAAGCTGGTCTTCTACAACCTGAAGAGGTTCACTGACACCTGACCATGTTAGCCCAGCTTGGCCTGCCAGCCTCCATGATGACAGGGAAAAACAGATGCTTGTCACTGCTACTCAGTCTCTCTTCATTTGTTACGGCTGTCCCAATTGACATCACCCAGGGCCTACAGCACTTGGAAACCAGGTTCTACCCCCACCTTCCAACAGAGCAGAAAGCTCACGTGGGTAACGATGGGGAGGCATCTCCCCCAGAGGTATCAGCTGCCAAGTAACTGAGAAAGATGGCAGGAGCCAGAAGAGACAAAGGACAAGTGTCCACATGGCACAAGGTCATGTGCTCATCCTGCAAGAAACAAGCAAGCAAGGAGAACAGAACAGCTATCTTGCGCAAGGAGAACCCTGCAGTAACTGAAGACAGACCCTGTCACTAGCAATGTGAGAACAAAATGTCAACTGGATACCATGCTTTTTCCACCAGCCTGGCGAGGCGGGACTGGAAGGAAGGCAGTCCCCAGGGCTGTGGGCAGCGTGGAGAAAGGGGCGCCAAGGGGCTTCTGGAGAGCAGTCAGGCGCAGCGTGGCTGCCTCCGCCGTGCACTCCCAGCGATCCCTCCTGCTTCCCTCCTCTTCAAGGCACATGGACTTTTCAAGTTCACAATCCATACAGCTCTTTTAATATTCTTCCTCCCACCTCATTTATGTGTTTGGCACAGGGTCTCACTACACAGCTCAGGCTCATAGTGATCCTCCCGTTTTCAGCCTCTCCAGAGCTGGGCTGATCTGGTCACAGGCTCAGTATGCCCTTCAGGTGGGGCCAGCACAGTGTGCAAGAACGGGGATTGAACCCTGTTCCCTGAGCTTGCCAAAGCAGGTGCTTAGTCTGATGAGCTATCTCACTGGCCCCATACAGCTCTTTTAAAGTGACCTTGTCTCAAAACTATGGTAACAAGGCTCAGAGCACACCCGCACATGGGCCATCCACACAATGTGTCTGCCTGTTAGGAATCACTGACCAACTACAGCTAAGAAAGCAGGTGCACAGCACACTAGCTAAGACAGGGGGTGCCGTGTGGAAAAGCCACCCTCCTAGAGACCGCTGGAGCTTCACCGGGGAAGCTTTCTCCCAGTTTGTGCGACCCCTCCCAGCAGCTTGAGAGCCAAGGAGCTGCAAAACTCTCAGGGCCACAGTGAATTCTCCATACAGAGAACCAGACCACACTTCATACGGACTATGTGGCCCCATAAGGGTCAGCTCACTTCCACAGGGCTCAGTGTGGCCCACCCAGTTCTGCAGCATGTCCCTTGTCCTAATTTGAGGCATGAGATGAGTGAAAATGCTAGAAGGCTGCCACCTCGAACACCCCAGATACTGGCATCCACAGAACCAGTTCTCTCCTAATTCTATCTGATAAACAGTAAATCTCAAAGCATAGCTACGCTTTCTCTATGTTATACAATGAAGTAATTTTCATTTAAAAGAAAAAAAGTTTCAGGTGAATAGATTTATTGTCCTTAAATGAGGCTCTGTGGAAATAGGCATAAAAGAGCTGCCTCGGACAGCACGTTTTGGCTCATGGCTGGAGTTGGTTCCCCAAGCTGCCCCCCTGCTCCCTAATCTCTGCTCACCTGGAATCTTTAGGTTCAGGTCGCAGATGCTCCCAACAGTTGCTACGGATGGGGCACGGCTGGTCCGCGTGATGCTCTCCTTGACTCTGCCCTCCCCGCTGATCTTCACAGTAAACGGGCTCCCTGCAGAACCAAGCAGGTGTGGGTCAGCAGCCGCGAGGCCGGTCCCAGCACGACGGCAGGGCCAAGCCTGGGGGGGTGGGGGGAGTGGGGAGGAGCACATACCAGGCACGTGCTCGTCGGCAAATTTGGTGGAGACGATGTAAACCCCAGGCACAGTGGGGAAGTAGGAGACCTTGCAGGTGCCATCCTCCAGGTCCTCTGTCTGAATGTCCACCTTACTGGGGCCCTCCACGGCCAAGGATATGCCGCCATAACCTGCAAGACAGCAGCCTGGGATGACGGGACAGAGACCCCCTGGGCAGGCGGGGCTCGACGAATGCAGAATGGGTGCACATTCCTTGCTATTCAAGCTGTCTCCAGGCAGCAAGAAGCAGGGAACATCAGCTTATCTGGGGAGCCTCAGGAAGAGGAAGAGTTCATGTATTTATTTGTTATTATTATTTTTTAATTTTTTGGCCAAACCGGGGATTGAACTCAGGCCCTTGGGCTTGCCAGGCAATCACTTATTCTACTGAGTCATCTCCCCAGCCCCCAGAGGAGGAGTTTAAAGGCCCTGAACAGTTCTAGACCTCCAGCCATGGACCTAAATTGAATTTTTAAACTGCTGCTTGTTGCCACAATGAGGACAACAAACAGATCTAAAGGTTTAACAAGTTGAGAACCAATAGCCATCTGCCCTAGGGCTTTGTCCAGAATTCTGGGCTCAAAGTCCAAGAGCAGATGGGGCTACAATCCCTGTAAACCTCCATTTCTTCATCTATAAAACAAATACCAGCACTGCCCAGGTTTAACTGATAATACAGTAGAAGGACTTGTCCTTGGAGGATACTCAGAGAGGAAAGAGTCAACAGGATAAAAAAATAAAGCAGTCTAAGCAAAAAAAAAATGATGCCAGTTCTTTTAAACTATGGGCACCTCCTCTGGAACCATCCCACAGACCTGCATCCCTTGTGTCCACAATGAAGTCAGACATCTCGAAAGTCCGGCCTTCTGATAGGCCTCGGCCATAGACTTTGGCTCGGCGTGCATCCCCAATCTCGGACTGGACCACTATAATGGACACAGGGCTATTTGCCACGTGGTTGCCATTCTTCTTGATGCTGACAAGATGCTCGCCCACCTCCCGGGGGATGAAGGAGATACCTGCGCAGAAACAAAATTGGAGGTTATAAGGAAAGAGGGAAAGAGATGGAGGAGGGGGTACGGGAGAGATGAGAGAGGAAACTGGGGAGGGGAATGGCACACTCTCAAACTATGACTTCCTCACAAGTCGGGCTGTCAGTGGCAATAGCGAATCACGCTTGAACTTCCATCACCTATGAGACCCGGGGGGTTAGCACGTGGCATATCCCGTGGAGCCACCAGTCTCCCAGGAAAGGACCTCGAGAGCCCAGCTCTCATCCTTGATCTCCAGGACCCAGGCAGAAGGCAGCTGCACTCACCAACGTGGTTGTTAGGCAGCCTCTTCAAGAGACAGGGCTCATCACGGCCGGACGGGGCCTTGATGCTGGCCGTGAGGGCATTGAGGTCAGTCTCGCTGATGTCCAGCAGGAAGTCAGCAGCTGAGCCCAACTTCACCTGGGAGCACCGCCTGCTGTCATCTGGAAAACCACCCCCAAGACAGGTGGTCAGCCCCACCCTCCAGAGCCCTCACTCCACAGCCACCCGCAGGTGAACAGGCAAGAGCCAATTACCCACAGTGACAGAACACGCCTCAGACGGGGCAGCCTGACCAACAAAACATGACTGAAACTTACACCTGGCTCAAGGGACTAGGAACTGGCAGGCACTGAGATGTGAAATCTCCCAGGCTGCTTATTAGAGGAATCTTGGTGGGAAGAGACACCTCCCACCCACCAGCATGCCTTTGGGCGCTTATTCAGTCATCGAGGCACCATCCTCAGACAGGTCTGAGTACCTGGGAACAAGAGCCTCCCTTGTACCTCTCCCTTATAACCCACTGGGAACAGGATCCAAACCCAGCAGATAGAACCCAGTAGGAAAAGGAGGCTCGGAATGGGCTACCTGGTTCTGCAGCCTCGAAGAGCCATTGGTGAACCTAGCTAAGCTGCTACATACCTCGCCAAGCCTCGTTTTCCTCTTGGTAAAACGAACAGCAGAGCACAGGCACGCGAGCAGCAAGGACTGTCTGAACACCTCTGTCGAGTGCTTGCCTCTTGCGTGCCAGTACCAAACAAACGCCCACTAAATGGTCGCTCTTGTTTTTCCCCGTATCACGTAAGGGACCCTCAAAAAGTCTCTATAAAAATTTAAACTAGAATAGATGCCTCGCTGCCACCTGTGACCCCGATGCAAGGACCGGCTCGTGGGGCAGCTATGCCCCTCAGGAGGACGCTGCCAGCAGGGAGGCCACCCTACCTGTGATCTTGGCTGTGAAGGGGCTGCCGGGGATGTGCTTGTCATTGTATTTGACAAGAATGCTGTAGTCGCCCGGCAATGTAGGCAGGTAGGTCACCGTGCACGTCCCATCTTTGTTGTCGATGCAGCTGATTTCCGCCTTTGAGGGCCCCTCGATAGCCAGGTCAAGGCCACCTGAGGTGGGGGCGCAGTGAAGGAGGGCAGTGAGAGAGGGAAGGATTGAGACACTAGACATCCAGGGAAGGCCTGATGCCAAGGACAAGAGAATGACACTCCACATGCGTCTCAACAGGAGCTGGGGCACGGCAAGGCAGGCTGGAAGGTCAAAGTCCCCGGGGAAGACCCACCAACACACAAACACACACACCCCTGGACTGCTCCCTCAAGTAACCCCGACTCTACAGGAGACATGGAGTAAGGATGAGATATAGCCCTACAGGGCAATCACACCTACAGGCCAGGCCAGGGCCAGAGACAGGGTCACTGCCATCACAGAGAGCCATAAGCACCATCGGGTTAGGGCTTTCCATGAACACTGCAGGCTGCGGCCATGCTTAAACAAGATGGAGCTGCCAAGTGATTCACGGGGGGCCCGGGGACACGTGTGAGAAAAGAACCAAACCAAAACATCCTCAGGCGAAACACATTTGAAGCCCAGGTGTTACGTAAAATATTTCAAAGCACAAATCTGATTTCAAGCAGAATACAGGAGTGCAAAATCTTCTGCTTTGGGTAGGAGAAAGCAGCTCTATGGCAGAGAGATTTATGTGACAGAAAATAAGCAAACACTACCACCCAACAGTTTGTTGTTCTTCTTTTCTTTTTGCCCCTACTTTAAGATGGGCCTCAGTATGTTGCCCAAGACGATCTCAAACTCTGGGCTCAAATGACCCTCCCATCTCAGCCTCCCAAGTGCCAGAATAGCAGGTGTGTGCCATGACACTTAGTAATAATTTCATCTTTAAAAACTGCCCTGGAACTGTTCGCTTATCTCTCTTGAAAAAAGGCTAGAAGAGCATGAATATTTGATTTTATGAATATTTAATTGAATATGAATAATGAATATGTAATAAACCATGGACAGTGAATATGGCATAGAGGCTAAAAGAACATGAATATGTAATAGCAAGCCAGAAGAGCATGAACAGGTAAACCACACAGTACCTTCTCCTGCGTCCTCAGTGACAATGGTGAAGGTGGCAGTTTTGTTGGCTACTCCGTACACCAGGCCTGGACCATAGGCAGAAACACTCCCACTGTTGGGGTAGTTCACGTAGAACTTCAGAGGACTCTCTGGGTTGGCCAAAGACACAGACAAAATTGGGGCTCATTAAGAGGTGAATGAATATGATGGACGACAGGTATCTGAGTATTTACCTATTAGCAGGCAGGTCTGGCGTCCACTGAGCAGAGGCACATAGCAAAAAGAGAAGCTACCTTCCCCTTCCCCAGGCTAGAATACAACGTGCTGTGCTGTGGGCTGCACACAATATTATTCCTTGAATCACCCTGTGAGGAAAACTGTCACCGGCCCACATTGGACAGGGGCCTAACACAGGAAAATCCAGCTTAGCTTGACAACTAAGGGAGACACATCCAGCAGGCAGATAAGTGACCCACCACTAGAGGGAAGGTAACTGCAAAGATCTGTTTGTTTAGAAGGCTGTTTAGCCTCTACCATTGCAATTGAAAGGCTGCCTCTACCATTGCAATTCAAAGGAGCTGACCTCTAGGACTGGTCCTACAGAAGTCTTCCCTGTCCAGCCGAATGCAAGCACTTTCACTCCCAGGGGCATCACATACCAATCAGAAGACCCCACTTCCAACAATAGGGAAGCTGGTCTACTCACTTGCCATTAAAAAGAATGAGGGAGATCTGTGTGTGTCAACTTGGCACATTACCCATAATGTGTTCCAATAAAAAGAGAAAAAGCGAGCTGCTATGTAATATTAACAACACTGTGCCATTCTTTTAAAAGCAAACAAAATACAACCACAGCCATGCTTGACCATGGATATGAGCCTTCAGTTCAGAGAAACAGAAGTAAGAATAGCTTAAACACAAAGTTGCTCAATCTCATCCACAAGAGAAATGCAAACAAAGCAACACCAAGGACTGTTTTTGTCAACAGTTCAACTGGCACCAATCCAAACACCTGACAGCTCACTGCAGTCAGAGGGTTGGTGGCCCTGTCACTGGCGCTGTGGAGACGGCGTAGCCCCAAGGGTGGACAGTGAGCCCAGCCTATCAAAGTCACAGCTGCTTGCAGCTGTATCCTAGCACTCCCACTCTGGAACCAAACCCCAAAGGTACAACGCAGCAAGGAGACGTTGGCTGTGCCCTGGTGAAATACACAACAGCGTGTCCAATGGCTGCGCTGCGCAGGTGCTCTATGCATGCATGCACAGTGGGGCATGCGCGCACAACGGAGCGTCCAAACGGGGGCGCTGCGCAGGTGCTCTATGCATGCACCCACAACGGAGCGTCCAAATGGGGGCGCTGCGCAGGTGCTCTACGCATGCACGCACAACGGAGCGTCCAAACGGGGGCGCTGTGCGGACGCTCTCTACACATACGTGTAAAGTGCACCGGGACACACTACGAGACAGAAAGAGCAAGCACACCCATCTGCAGTCTGTATGAAGAACGAGATTAAAAGCTACATTCCCATTTGTGTATATGTAGTCTTAAAACTACATAGACAACTGGAACATAAAAACGTACCAACAATCAGATTCAAAAAGAGAATAGGTGGAGAGGAAACCTTTTCCAATGTCAATTTTGTTTTTAAACCTTGTGTTACCTTCTCAAAAAATCAAATAGAAAATATTTAAACAATTACAAAACAAGAACAACAAACAGTATGACCGCCAATGAGCTGGCAGGCAGGTGGCCATAGAACCTGAGCCAGCTTGCCCTGTCACAGGCCTGGCCTCTTCTACCTTTTTGCCTGTTCTGACATTGCCCTACGTCCTACAAGGCTCCCCAGGCCAGGCTGGAAAGCCCCTCACTGAGCCTTGCAATTTTTTCCCCACTTGACCTTGGGTCACAACTCTACATAGTAACAAAGACAAACAACTGTAGACCTGACGGCCTGCACTATGACCCAGGAAAGAACGCTGAGCTGTAGAATCTTCGGGAAACTGGTTAATGAGCTGGAGTCCCGGGCCATCTGGTTTCACAGGGATGACAACACTGCACACCCAAGCCTGCTCCAAGGATGCCTGCATAGCAACTCCCAAAGGCCAGGACTGACCCCGAGCGGGCAGCCTGCTGGCCCTGCCAGCCACGCTGCTGGGCCCTACTTACCAGGGATGTGGCTACCCATGTACTTGATGTGCATCTCGTGAAGTCCAAACTCGGTGGGTGCATATCGGACCGTGACTGTGCCGTCCTTGTTGTCCACGATCTCGGGTGTGGCTGTCTTCCCAGATGGCATGTGGACCTCTCCTATGGGACACAGGGACGCAGGCTATGAGCCCATCTGTCGCTCTTCCCAAGAAGTTGAGCACAACGCACAGATATCCTCAGACCCAAGAACGTTCACATACTCCCTAAATCTTCCAAGTCCCACAGTGTTTGGAATTGGAGGCCTATTTGCTTTTTTTTTTTTTTTTTTTTTTTTTTTGGTTCGAAGCTTCTGGCTTCCACAGAGGGTTTCTACAACTGGCAAAGTAGAGGTTTGAACGGGTCTTGAGAAGACCACAAACCCAGGAACATAAGCGGCTCGGCCAATCAAAAGAGAGGCATTGAGCAGGCTGAGAAGAAAAACTAACTGTTGGACAACAGACCTCAGTGTTGAGCTCAGACTATATTTAGAAAAGTGGAAAAGTAGAGAGGGCAGAAGAAAAGAGCAAAGACATTGGAACAGTGGAGAGGCACCTAAACAAAGCCCTTCCTTAAACTACAACAGATAGGATTTCTCAAGAATGAAATACAAGCTACAAACAAACTACCTCCCCAAAGAAACACGCTCCACAATGTCAGAGGCTTCTAGACCAACTGCTAGAGCCCAAAGTAGGAACACTGGGTGAGGAGTACAACTACCACCTCCCCCGGACCCACTAGCATGTCAGAAGCAAGGGAAGAAGGGAGGGAGACGATGCACTTTCAGAAGGATTTACCTGTGATCTCTCCTTTCCGGACCGCAAATGGAATGACCAAATCGAAAGGCTTAAAGCCCAACCCATTCATGTCACTCACTGGGACATAGGCCTCTTCGGTCACCTAAAAACAGAAAGCAGTTCTCAGTGAATGAACTGGACAACAGTGTGGGCTAGGAAAACTACAGGTCCAGAGCTACTGGGAATTCTGCAAGCCAGGGAGGCCAGGATTTGGAGCTAAGGCCACTTACAAAGTACTGGCTTTGTCTAATTGGCCCACGGCCCACGGCCCACAGCAGGACCTGAAAGACTGGAAAAGTCCCACTGACCAATTTACTAGAAATCGCTGGGCAGTCTGCTTGTAAAATTCCCAGTAGCACCCACGGGAAAGTGGGAAAGTGAGAGACAGCAATGTCTAAGTCCCAAGAGGCTCCACCTGGAAAGGTTTAGTTGCTTGTGGCCTGGAAGAGAAGGTGCATTTTAAGTGGCAGAGAGGAGCAGCAGGTGGCCTTGACCCTGAACAGAAAACAAATGTGCAAATGGCAGCTCTGAGCCAGCAGCTGGCCTGCAACACAGCTGTCCACCTTGCTCCGTAGCCGTGGAGACAGAAGACAGTGAGCGTGGACACACACACACACGCACGCACGCACACACACACAATGGCGGGCGATTTGTGGGGCATGACGGTGATGCGGAGGTGGGTCTTGCAGGAAAAGCAGGATCATTGTGAAAGGCGGATCAGTGGGGACACACCAGTGACCAGGTCACCCAGAGGGCGTAAGCAACCCCAGAAGCAGGTGGTAGCTTTTCTGAAATGAAGGTTGAGTAAACACAGAAACACAAAGAAGGGGAGGGGGGAAAAAAAGTGCACCCGGGGCCTGAATAGAGGGGGACATGCATTTACCGGAGCCTCCTTCATGGCCGTGACTTCCCCATCCGTGGCCTGGTTGGTGGCAAATGGAGATTAGTTGGGAATCGCATTGGCTCCACTTAACAGATTCTACAACCTGCTGCTACGTCATCTGTATTGCTCCACCTCCTACAGCAGGGAGGCCCTGGCTCTCATGGGCGAGCATATCTGTACTGTGCTTCTGCAGGGAAGCATCCTCTCCCCAAATGCTCAAGTCCTCAGAACCCTCCGCTCCACCTCCTGAGAACAGGCCAGGGAAGGCAAGAACCTCCAGAGGCAAGTGCTATGCACAAGGAGTTCTCCTGGAGCTGTGTGTGGCCAGAACGGACAGAAGCAGCCTGATGTCCAGCAGCTGGAGCCTTGGGCAAATACATCGTGGTCAGACTGTCAGGGAACAGGAAGCCACTGTTCTAAAAAAGAGGGACACTCTGGGAAGGCTTTCTAGGACACAGTCCGGGAGGAAGCTAGCCGTGGAGCAACACGCACCTTACGGTCCCACGCAAGAGACATGGGCATCGGTGGTATCGGCAGGTAAAATCTGACACCACTCATCTCTGCAGCAAGGAGCCGGGAAACAGGATTTTTTAAAACTTTCAGGGTTCAAGTTTTTTTTTTTTTTTTTTTTTGTCTTTTTTTTTTTGAGACAGGGTCTCACTATGCAGTTGAGGCTGGCCTCGAGCTCACTTTGTAGCTCAGGCTGGTCTCGAACTCACAACAATCCTCCTGTCTCAGCCTCCCTAGTGCTGGGATTACAGGCATGTGCCACCACGCCCAGCTCCCAGGGTTCAAGTTTTATTAAAAGTTTTCACAAATTCATTTTTTAAAAAATCTTAGACATGATAGCCAGTCTTAGATATTGGCCAATAACCCAATGGCTCAGCAAGGAGAGGGTCTCTCCCTCTTCGTCTTCTGTCAAGGTGCACTCAGGCTAATTCTGGCTGTGCGCAGCAGCAGCAGAAGGGGTGTGCTTAGCTGAAAGCTTGGTGGGGTGCGGCATTAGCATAGCGCTGACCTTGTCTCCTAAGGCTCCTTAGCATGGAGCTAATGAGCCCCACATTAGCAGGGGGAAGGACTTGCAAGGGTGAGGCTATGGCCTGTCTAGGAATTCTCAGTGGTAACAAGCAGGTAAGCTGCTTGTCTCTATGTGCTGTGCAGATGACACAACTGCCTGGAGACATTTGCTATCGATACATTGCCGCAGGGCCAGCCAAATCGCTCAGCAGATTAAAACACCTGCAAGCAGGCGCAGGGGCCGGGGTTTTAATCCCCAGGCCTGCCGTGCCGGCCCTACTCGGGGGGCACACTGAGATGGCAATTGAGAATGGGTGTGGTGGTGCATGCCTGTAATACCAGCACTTGGAAGGCTGTAAACAGGAGAATCACTATGAATCCCATCTAGTAGTGAGACCCTGAACACTTGTAGGCCCTTCCCTAAAAAAATAAAATAGAGTACCAGGTGTCCAAGGTAGAAAGGACTCTACCTAAGGGAAACAATCAAGAGAAAGCAACTCCATCTAGGTAAGGCTGGGAAAAGCATCGAACAGGAGCGCAAAGCCCTGTTCTTTTTTATCTTTCATCTTCAGTGGTGGTTAGTTTGGAAGCCTGCACCTTAAGCCTCAGACCTTCCTGCTCCAATGATCCCCAATACCTTGACCCTACCTTTTTCACTCAGAGCTCTATAGTCTTTGAGGTCTCTTAAACCCAGACCACAGGACCACGGGGCATGACCTCCACCGGACGTTGCCTGTACCTCCTGTCCAACTTTTTTTTTTCTTTTTAATTTTTATTTATTTAGGACCAGCCAGATAGCTCAGCAGACTAAAGCACCTGCCTAGGCACAGTGCAGCAGTCAGGGCTCCCTGCTGGTCTTGCCCCCGGAGCACTCTGAGGCAGCGATGGAGACCCTGTAGACCCTGTACTAAATACATTAAAAAAAAAAAATCTATCTATCTATCTATCTATCTATCTATCTATCTATCTATCTATCTATCTGGCACAGGGTCTTACTATGCAGCCCAGACTCAGTGAGCCCCCTGTCTCAGCCTCTTCAGCACTGGGATTACAGATGTGCACCCCCATGCCCGGTTTCAGGGCTGGCATGGCATGTGCTACTGGTAATCAAACTCAGGTTCTTGCATCTGCCAGGCAGGCGATTAGACCACTGAGCTATCTCCCCAGCTCCTCCTGCCCAATTCTAATCAACAAGATAAAACCACCATTGGACAAACCGACTCTTAAAAACAACTGAGCTGGACATGGTGGCACATGCCTGTGATCTCAGCTCTCAGGAGGCTGAGGCAGGAGGATCACTGCAAGTTTGAGCCTAGCCTGGAATACATAGCAAGATCCTGTCTCAGAAAAACAAAACAAGCCTCAACTATGACTTTCTCTGTAACTAAGGACATAAACTTTCTAGTTATGCTTTCTCCCCACAAGAGAAAAACACTCCCAAATGGAAACTATCCAAAGCTGACAAGTGTTTACATACTTGAGATATAAATGAGCCTCATCCAGTCGTGTGCCACACTCTTTACCAAGAAACTAACATCAAGGCAAAAGCAAAAACATATATATATTTTGTGTGTGTGTGTGTGTGTGTGTGTGTGTGTGTGTGTGTGTGTATGTGTATATATATATAGTAGATTGAGAGCTACTTGGAAGAAATCCTTGGGCTTCTGTTTGGAATGGAGCCTTTATCCTTTTCTACCATGGCACATTGTGAAGTAATTAGAAGGTGCTTTGTCAGTGGTGAATGCACTGCAGTTATAGGGGCCTAGAAGCCTGAGGTGGAGCGTGTCTGCTCCGGCCCAGCCACAGGCATAGAATGGTAGCAGGCCACGGGGCCGGCTCTGTGGACCGCCATGCTGTGTCTGAGATGACAAGAGGTAATTCTCCCAAAGTTGTACTCCCATCCCGATGGAAGACCCTTCATACTCAGAGAGAGAGATCTAAAACTCATCGAGAACTGAAAACGAAGCCAGGCCGTGGTAGAGCTATTGCCTCGGCACTCAGGATCACGAGTTAAAGCTCAGCCTGGACGACATAGCAACTTAGTGAGACCCTAGGTCAAAATAAAAATTAAAAAGAGCTGGGGGTATAGCTCAGTGCCAGCCAGGGCCCTGGCTCAATCTCCAGTTCCCAAGGGGGAGGGGGTGGGGATGGAGGGTTAAGGATGCTCGTCAGTTACGTGCCGGCCCAGAGTTTCACATGGTGCTTTCCTTCTATTTTGGGCACTGCTAGCTTTAAAAGACACAGTATTTCCCATTCATAGACAAAGTGTGAATCTTTCCAAATCACAGCTAAAGTTGGTTTCAGTCCTGAGTTATCAGAATCCAGTCTGTTGATAAAAGAACAACAGGACCCTCTCTCCTGCAATCATATAAAGGGGCATATACAGGCAGAATGGAACAGTAAAAACTGTCACTTGTCAGGGGCCGGGGAGATGGTTCAGTGGAATAAGTGTTTTCTGGGCAAGCACAAGGTCCTGAGTTTGATCCCTGGTACTACCAAAAAAGAAAAAAGAAAAAAAAAAAACCTGTTACCTCTCCTGACAGTGCAAAAGGACAGTTTTCTGGAAAGTATCTCCTTTGGACTGGACTTAGGCCAGCACACTACCTGAGTCACTGATCATAACAGAAACAGTGTCACCAATGAGCTTCTGTAAATACCCCAAGAGGCAAAGGGCTGTGTTTCTAGAGATTAAGCGAGATCTCTGCAAGGCGGGGCACAAGGGGTGTCCTAGTCAGGATCAGCACCTGCAGCACGGTCTGGAGAAGGGCTTTTGCTCACCGTGACACTGAAGGGGCTGTTGGGTATATCGACACCGCCAAAGCGCACGTAGATGACGTAGTTGCCTGGCTTGGCGGCTGTGTAGAAGATGTCATAGGTGCCATCCTCGTTTTCAATGACATCAGCCTCAGCCTCAGTGCCGTCTGGGGTCAGAATGGTGCAGGTCACTTTCCCCTTCCCAGCAGTCTTGGCGTCCACCACGAAGCCCACTTCCTCGCCGGTTTTCACAGTGGGGGCAATGCCAGGGCCTGGGGAAATGTTCAAGAGAAGACAATGAAAGCAGTAGCCAGGCCCATGTGTTCCAAGGCCCAGGAACAAATCGCACTTGTTTGTGCTATGTTGCTTTTACATGCTGCCATAGAGGGAGACCCTAAAGATCCCTTGGAGAGGTGCTGCTCAAGACAGCAGTCCATCCACTGCTTAATAAACGAGGGCACCTGCCTGTAAGCTCTGAGTGCCCCCAGCACCCACTGGAGGCTGGCCCTCGCCTGCCCACATTGAAGACTATGGTGGGTGAAGTTCTCTGGTCTTCAGCGAGCACAGTGAGCATTTCCTCAAGTGCCAGGGACGTGTAAGGAGCAAGGTCCAGTTTCTCCTCTCAGATGCCCTGCTCTGCACTGGAGAAGACAGAGGCAGCATCCCAGCGCGCTTGGGTGTGCTGAAGACAGACTGAACCACAGAATGTGACCAACTGCTCCCGAGTGACCCACTGCATGTCCACTCCAAGGTTCTAACAGTCATATCACAGGGCTGCCACCCGGACAGAGGGATCCTGAAAAGGCAAAACTGAAAGGACATTTCTAGCTAGGGAAGCTTTACTACCTCTCCCGAAACAACAAGCAGTGTCTGTCTGTCCGTCTCTCTAGACTTATGCCGTCTCTTTACACAGAATAGAAAAGACAGGGAATCCAGATAAGTGTGAGCTACAAGCACATGGGCAAAGAATGCAGGGCGAGGCAGAGGCAGGAGGATGGCAAATTTGGTGACTTAGTGAGACCCTGTCTCAAAGTCCAAAAAAATTCTAAAAGGGCTGGGGATGCAGCTCAGGACCAAAGCCCTGTATCCCATCCCAAGCATTGAAGAAATAAAAAGAAAAGCAAGGACAGGAGCAAGAGGAAGTGCTAAGAACATCTGCTCAGACAGAGAAGAGAAAACTAGAGCCAGTCTGTGGAAGTTACCAGGTAGCAGACCCAAAGGTGTGGCAAACAGGCACCTGCAGGCCGTGGAGAGCACTCTGCTCCAGACTCTCAAATTTTGCCACTGACAAGACAGGAAGAGTTGAGCAGAGCAACTCATGACCTTGCCCTGGTGCCAGGCCCAGGTGAGAGGTGAGAGAGAAGGACAGGCCCATGGGGAGCTCAGGAGTGGATTCCCTTTTTGAAGAGAAGGAAATCTGTTTCATTTCCAAGGTGCAATTCATGTTTTGAAGTCTGTGTAAGCCACAACCCCAAGCTGCAGGAGCTACTCTTAAGAGGCTGAAAGGCTGACTGAGCAGTGAGGCCAATTATCCCCGAAGAACTCCCCAGGAAAACCTGGGATCCTTTGATGTGTTTCTCTGATGCTGACCTGAAATGCTCTTGAAAGAATCTTGAAGAACTGAACCACCTACCCAGTCCGGGAGGCAGAAATCGGCTTCTTTTCCTGGGTGTCCTCCTCATGGACGCCTCAACAAATGCAGCCACTTCAAAAGTGACGTCATAGCTACTGTGCACCCGGCACCGTGCTCAACATTTTTTTCTCACCTGACCTTCATTTAACCTTTTGCAATAACCCCATGAAAGGCTCCCTTTCGGGACAAAACCTGAATCTGAAGCCCCCATCACCACCACCCTGTAAAAGATCTTCGATCTAAGCGCAACTCAAGTTCAGAAGGACTGGGAACTTGCCTGGTTCGCCCAGCTACTCTATGGTAGCAGAGAGGACCAGAGCCTGGCTTTCTGGCCCTAAAGTCCACACTCCTGCCCCTGACGTCACCTGCACTCACCTGTGGCCAGGCACTTGCTGGCATCGCCGGTCTGTGTAGCCCGGATGCGGTACGGAGAAAGGGGGATATTATCGCCCCCGTAAGTGACCCCAATCATGTAGCGTCCAGTCTTGTCAGGGATGTACGTGACAGCGTAGGTGCCATCTTTATTGTCATGGACGGTGGCTCCTCTGGGTTTTCCCTCTTGGTCCTGCAGATCACAGAGAAGTGTGATTTAGTATCGTGTTGCACACATGCACAAAAGCTTGACATACTTTGTTCACTGATTACACCCTCTAATGAATGCGAAGAGACAGAAGGGACAATTTAATGCTATCTGGTTTTGTTGGGCAAAAGAGCGGCTGGCAGATGGCGACAGCAGGACAGTCTGCCAGGAGAACACACTGTGTCTTAGCCCCACGCACACTCAGTCAGGAATGGACACAGGGCCCCCCTCAGCATGTGCCCACACATCCACTCTCCTGCTCTCCTCTGCTGACAGCAGCCTCCTCCGTAGCTGGGTGCATACACAGTTGCCCAGCCTGGCATCCTCGCCATCAGATAGAGCCTCGAGGCTCATGACTGACTCCACCTAATGAGATAGCTGGACACCTAAGAGGGGCTTGTGCATGGGCTGCTTAAGACAGCTGACTGGAGTGGAAGGGACCCTCCATTCTTTTTTTTTTTCTAACCTTTTTTCCTCCTTCTGGCCTGCCATACATAGAGCTCCGGTGGCTGGAGCACCGGGAGCCTCAGAGTCCATGAGGAGACCTTCAAGCCAGAAGCTATGCAGCAGGACAGGAGAGCCTCTGAGCAGGAGGCAGATTACCCTTGGAATACTTCACCAAGAGAGGATAAGCCTGTGTTTAACTCACCCTTATCTGGGACTGACTATGACATTCAATCAAACTAGGTTCTAACTAACCTAAGAGAAAATTTTTACTCTCTTCACTACAAAGTGGTTCCTGGAGGTAGCCCCTCAGACCTTTCAGGTGCATATGTTTGTTCTCTGTCACGGATACTAAGTCTTTGATGACCTAATACTTGTCAGGTATGGGTCATTAAAACCCTTGGTCACAAGGCTGGTTGTGGCGGCGCACGCCAGTAACCCCAGCACTCAGGAGGCCAAGGCAGGAGAATCATTGCAAGTTAGAGACCAGCCTGAGCTACAAAGTTTACTCAAGGCCAGCCTTAACTGCATAGTGACACCCCTATCTCAAAAATAAAACAAACACCTTGTTCTTATTCCTCGTCAGGAAATTAGGTTTTGCTAGTGAGTTTGGCTCCAGAAAATAACTGGCAGTTACCGTGATCTGGACAGCGAGCAGGCCTTCCCCGGCATCTCTGGCGTCAATAGCAAACTCCACGGGCAGGCTGGCGGGAACCCCATAGGAACTCAGGCCGGGCCCACTGGCGGTCACTTTGCTGGCATCGTATGTGGGAAGGACCTTGACCTTAAAGGGACTTGACAGATGCAACAAACTCAGGTCAGTAAGGTAAGGTGTCAGCCAGCTACCTCTCCTAATACAGGCTGGGACTGAAGGGAGGATTTTACAGACGAGATGGTGAGTTTGATCAAAGTGCTGCGAGCCCAGCTGTAATTCAGAACCAGGAAACAGAAGCCATTGGGGGGCCGGCCGGCCTTGCCCAGACTACACTCCGTGGACACAGAGTCTGAGGAAGAAGGGCTCCCGACTAGTTTGAGAAACACGGAGTGGAACGCACATGAGCCCTGTGCTAGGCCAAGACGACAGGCGCCGAATGGAAAGGGCAACGGAACTTGTGATACTTCAAATATTTTATATCCTCCCACTCTCTCTTTACTCCTCTTCTGTAGTTAGTACGCTTTACATGGTACCTGATCTACTAGTAAAGCCATTTACGAACGTAATTTAAAAATCATGTCTTCTTACACTGCTAAAGTCGTATGTGTCACTCTTCTCATGGAATGAATACATTGAGGGTGTAGGTAAAGCTTCCAACTTAAGGTATAAATTTTAAAAATATAACTATTAGGGGTTCCAGAGATAATCAGTTTGGGCAAGATTTTTATGTAGTAATATGAAGGAGGGAACAAGGCCCACACCCAGTATTCTGAGAATGCTACTGGTAGACAAAGTGAGAAAGGCTTTAATCAGAAAATGACTGGAGGGGTGGGGGAGATAGCTCAGTGCAATAAGCGCTTGCCTGGCAAGTGCAGGGTCCTGCGTTCAATCCCCAGTACCGCCAATGAGCTGAGGAGGGGGACAGCAACCTGAGCTGTGCCCACCAGTCCTGCAGGGGCGCGGGCTGCGGGACAGCACCCCAACGCAAGGCGCTCACCTCCGAGGGATCTCTTCATCGGCATATTTAACTGAGACCACGTAAGGGCCCTCCTGAGACGGGGTGTAGGTCACTGTGTGCGTGCCGTCCCCATTGTCCACAATGTTCACTGGCTCCACCAGGCCTGAGGACAGAGATGACAGGTCTGAGTGACTCCCTGGCCTCCTCTTCACTCCAGCCTGGGCTGAGTCGGAAACAGTACCACATCCATCCCCAAGAGCTACTGTTTCCACGGATGAGTAACACAAAGGCAAGCAGGTCATAATCATCAGTCTAAGAAATCACAGGATCCCCAATTCATGGTTGCAGAAAGGACCCCAAGAGACAACTTTAGCGTTCTGTTGGCTGCAGTACACTCCGTATGCCCTAGAGTATAATGAGGGAGGCTGCCCGTGCTTGCTGCTGGACGGTGCATGGAGAGGGTTCATGTTACAGACACCTTGCGTCCTTACAATCTTACTACACAGCTGGGAGCGTGCCCACGTCCAGAACCCGGAACAGCAAACATTAACCAATAGGATGGCCAGTCAGAACCGTGGCCGCCTGTGAGCAAAAACCACGAGGGTGACTGTATGCTCAGGTCAAGGTGCAAGGCAGGTGAGAGTGACCCATCCCATAGAGCAAGGGACTCTCTGTGGGGTGCCCTGAGGGGATACCTAGGGACTACGTTAGCAGAGTCAAGGCATGCTCTGGGTTGACAGATTTCAGATCCCAGCTCTGAAATGAGGTTTAAGGACGGGTCAGTGCCAGGGCAGATTAATCCAAGCATGGCATGCTCATTAGGCAAAGAAGAGGAGGCAGGTACATGCTGTTTAGAGGTGAGTCCAGCAAGGAACATTCAGGTCATACAACGTAAAGCAGCAACTAATGGGAAAATGCAAACCTGTCTCCATAAAGTCACCCTTCGGGTCACCTTTAAAGAACTCTGAAATGATTTTCAAGGGGCTGCGCCATGACTGGGAATGCATCTCATTAGCTAAAATTAAAAAGCTGTTACTAGCAAATTCCTCCAAAATAGAGGCAGATATCTGTTACACACACAAACACACACGCACAAACGCACACACATGCACGCATACACACACACACACACACATATATATGCACACACACATGCACGCACACACGCACATCTTGAGGTTCCAAAATTTCACAGAATCAGATTCCAGCTCTATGATCTCATCTCCCCCAAACCACTTCTGCCATGAGCTTCAAAGGGCTTAACCTCCTGCTGAACCCCATTAAAGAGAAGGTTCCTCTTCAAAGGAGGAAGGCACGATTGGCTGCTTCTGGAAGCCAATTAACACATCACAGAAGAAAAATTCAGATTATTTAAGAAATGAGACACACAAAAAGGAGATGTGTTTGTTTACCAAAAAAGGCCAATTTTACTATCCTTTAGGGATTTATCCCCAAAAGACCTGCCGGCCATACCAATCCTCAATTCCGGGCTGCCAATGGAACCTATTCTCCCAGAGACCCTCTCACTGCAGGGGGCTGGATGGAGACACTCGGCATTCCCAGAAATTTTCCTATATCCCACTTATAGCATCTGCAAGAGAATGACCCCGTCCAGTCTCCACATCCAGACCACCCCCAGGTACCCCACAAAGGTTGAACAGCTAATAAAGTAGTCAGATCAGTATTACATACAACAACCCAAATGCCACTTGCTTCAACTGGCTACCTAAGTAAATGGAAATTATAAAAAGGAATCTAGGACTATGTTGATCATGGGAGAAAAGATAGATTGTTTTTTAAGAGAAATTACAGGCCTGCCTACTTTTCAACAAGATCTTCTAGCATTTAGCTAGATGATAGAGCAACAAAATAATTTAAGAAGTTTACTTTTCAGCTCATAATCATCCTCAGAGGCAAAGCGCTAAGCTAGGTCATAGCTGTCCTGCTGAAGGGCTGAGTGTGGGCAGGGAGGCAGAGCACGTACTCACCTTGTGGGCCCACAACCCTCACTTCCAACGGAGCCAGGCCAGCCTTGCTACTGTCCACTGTAAAAGACTGCAGGATGCGGGCTCGGACGCCAGAGCCCAGGCCAGGGCCAACGATTTTGACCTTGCTGGGGTCCACGACATCCTTCACAGGAACTCTGAACGGGCTGCCTGTGAAAGAGGGTATGGGCTTCTGAGTACAGAGCAATGGGAGACCTGTCTTGTGCAGATGGTACTGCGGCTCTGGGACCTTGATTATACAGGCTTCAGGAAGCCCCGGGCGCACAGCGTGGGTGCCCACGTGGTTTCATCACTTTCAACAGCTGCCACGTACTCTGTGCATGTGCTGTGAGGGGTGCTGAACCACAGGGGTCAGCAGCCCTCAAGGGACCTGGTGCAGGAAGACCATCTACGCACGTCACTCTCCCATCCTACGTAACATCTGCTGAGAGGGTACAGGGGGCAGCACTTAAGAGACCATGAGCCCAGTCTGTAGGAAACCAGAGAAGGTTGCCTAGGAGCATCTAAGCTGACACAAGAGAAAGCAGGTGTCACCCAGAGGAGCAGACGGAAAGAGCCATCCAGCAGAGGGACCAGCACGCATGTACCAGCACGCACAGACAGAGGCCTAGAGGTGAGGGGAAAGGCAGGAACTGAAGGAGGAAGCCACTGAAGAGGAGCAGAGAAGGCGGGGCAGGTTTGCAGCCCACTCCAACCTCCTGTCCCACAGATGATCCCTGAGGGTTCCCCGAAGTCCATTCCCTCAAATGCAGGCCAAACCTCCTGCGTACACGTGGCCATCTTGGATGCTTGGCCACCAGCTGAAACCTTGCCTTTTTGGCCTGAGAGCAAGCTGTGGTCTTGCAGCATAGCTGACCTCGTACCTCACGGGAGACACAGAGGGTCCCTCATTTTTTGAGTTCCCATTTTAAAGACTGACAACACAAGATCAGGAGGTCTGTGCCAGAAGCCAGAAGGGGATTCCCCAAGTTTGAAGCTATCCTTGGAGACAAGAGGCCCAGCATTCTCTGTGTCATGCCCAGTCTGCCAGTCACCACCAAGAGGTTCCATGTACAAAGAACCAAGATCCTGGCTTTCCCAAAACAGCTGTCTCTAGGACATTGGCTGACACTGGCCAAGATGAGCCCAGGCCAACACACTGGAATTTAGGGACACAAAGACGAACACAATTTACAAAGTGACAGTTAAGGCATTTCAATGTTGGCAGGTGATGGCCACAGACTACGTCTGAGCCCAGTCATCATGCAGACACTTCTGCTGGAAATAGTCTGGACTCTACCAGAGCAGCCACAAAGCAACCTACAAAGCTAAGACCAACGTAGGCACTAGATGGCAGGCGCCAGGCATTGCCTCCAGGAAGGCCTTCATAATCCCTTGTGGCACCCTTTCATCCTGACATGCTCTGAATCCCAGCCAACCCAGTGGCCTAAGCGCCTTCCACTGCCAGACTACAGCTGGGCCACCAACGGAAACAATGAGCCATTACTGGCAGGACACAGTTCATCAGATTCAGACATTGCCAGTCCTATGGATAACCCACTACAAGTGTGTACCACTGGACTATATTGGAATATTTTGCTGAATTCACGCACCTGCAATATTTGGATGGCAATGGAATACCCATCTCTGACAAAACTAAACAAAAAAAGAAGATATAAATGAAGGACAATTCTGTATCTGAATATACAAAACAGGATAGACATATAGCTACTTTCTCTTAATTCAGTAAGAAGAAAGATTTGTACTAATAGTGTTTGGACAGGATATCACGTCTGTATCCTGTGCTCTGAATGACTACTACAAAGACAATATGCAATGCATTAATTGTTGTAACTCTCCTACCAACCTGTTTTGAAGCTGTCTCATTCCAATTTTTTTCTCAACAAAATTAATTTTAAAATAAATAAATAAGCCGGGCGTGGTGGCACATGCCTGTAATCCCAGCACTTGGGAGGCTGAGGCAGGATTGTTGTGAGTTCGAGACCAGCCTGAGCTACAAAATGAGCTTAAGGCCAGCCTGAACTGCATAGTGAGACCCTGTCTTAAAAAGACAAAAAAAGCCGGGCGTGGTAGCGCAGGCCTGTCATCCCAGCACTTGGGAGGCTGAGGCAGGAGGATTGTTGTGAGTTGGAGACTAGCCTGAGCTACAAAGTGAGCTTAAGGTCAGCCTGAACTGCATAGTGAGACCCTGTCTCAAAAAGACAAAAATAACTAAATAAATAAATAAAATACTCCATGAGAGGTATATATGAGGCCAGGAAAGATTGGTTCCCTTTTAACTACCTAGAATCCCTAAGAAAACAAATCAGAGGCTAGCAGGTTACTGAACGATCAGCAGCTCCTGAGCTAACTAAGCAGCCTGACACAGTAACCAACATCTTTCTAAATATCTCTGCCTGGGACAACTGTAGCATTATCCTAACTCACTAAAGGTGGGGGTAATGGTCTTCCAAGAGATGTTGGCCTTCAGCTCTGGAAGAGAACAGAGTTTTAAACAAAGGGGCACCATCTACCTGGGAGGCAAAGATGGAAACAGGTCTGCATCTTTTTGTACAGGGTCTTGCTAAGTAGTTTGGACTCATAGTGATCCTCCTGTCTCAGCCTCCCCAGCATTGGGATTGCAGGAGTGCACCACCATTCCTGGTTTTGCTGGCTGGGAAGGTATGGGGCTGGCCCAGCATGTGGTATCAAGGAATTGAACCCGTGTCCTTGTGCTTGCCAGGCAGGCACTTAGACCGCCAAGCTATCTCCCCAGCCATGGTCTGTATCTATTATCATACTCAAAAATATCCCTCTGTGTTTCACTCACAAGCTGGCAGCAAGGGCCCAAGCTCTCACCCATCTGCAGGGGAATTCCAAGGCTGACAGCACCCAGCGCCTTCTCAAGAGTGGACACAGCTGTTGCTGCCACAGCCAAGACGTGCTGGTCCCTGCAGCTGCCTGCGTGGTTGGAGCCCCCATGGCATCCCTGCTGACAACAGCCTTCAGCCCAGTCTCGACACTCAGCATCCAAAACAGACCCTCTTCTGTCACCAACTCCAGGCTTCTTAGAGCACGCCTCGTGAGTTTTAGCTATACAATGCTAGGCATTCAGTTACATAAGCGCTAGACAGCAAGCTTCTTGGAGCCTGGAGCTTTGTCAGGGTGGCCCTTGGGTGAAATCTAGCCTAGTGATTGCGGCAATTTTAAAAATTTGCCGGGCGATTGCGGCAATTTAAAAATAGGCTGGGCGTGGTGGCGCAGGCCTGTAATCCCAGCACTCAGGAGGCTGAGGCAGGAGGATTGTTGTGAGTTCGAGACCAGCCTGAGCTACAAAGTGAGCTAAGGCCAAGACCCCTATCTCAAAAAGACAAAAAAAAAAAAAAAAAAAAAAAAATCTCTATTGGGTAAGCTGCACATGCAAGTTTTATGAGAAACCTGCTACTGTGACTAGATTTATTCTGCACAGCCAATGCTTTCTGATCAGTTTGAGAGAAAGATAGTGACCATGACCACACATGCACATGGCAAGAGGAACAGCAGAATTGGCAAAGTTGTGTGGTCAGTGGACACACCAGCTGCAGCTTCCCGAGAATCAATCCACACAGCCAACAGGGAGCGTCTCAGGTGGCCCCTTCCTCGTCAGCGTGGCCCTGGTTTGTGTGGGGGAGCTCTAGGAATCAGTGAGGTGCTTGCTTCCCACTCCTGGGCCCTGAGGTGAGGAGGCGAGGGGCTCTCCTCACCACTGAGAAGTCCCAGGAATCCCTGGAACCAGGCCCACCCCGCACACCACAACACACACACATAGCCTACCCTTTGCTGTGTGTGTCTGTGTGTGTGTGTACGCGCACATGAGATCGTCCTATTGCTCAAACAGTACTAGAACCTGTGGCAGTTCCTCTCCCTGAAACGAAAGTGGAGGTGCTTTGCTACTCAAGACATACAAGTCTCTTGCTTTCATGAGCATGTTGTTTCCAATGCATTTGTGGGAACGTGGTCTCTGATCCATCTTTACCTCCCCTTTCTCTTCCCATCCTCCAACCTCTCCCCTTCCCAGACCCCCTTCTCTCCACAAAGACCACCTCCCTGTTTCCTGTCATCTATCCTTCATTTTGCTCTGTAAATTGTACTGACATTTAGGATTTCTCTTAAGTCACGTACTTTCTTAATGGTTTCAATCCTTACAGCAATAGTTTTTCAATCGGATGTGGTTTTGTGACCACAGGCATATCCAGAGATATTTTTGGTTGTCAGAAACATGAATAGAGCAAGCTGGGCATGGTAGTGAAAGCCTGTAATCACAGTGTTTAGAGGGCTGAGCTGGGAGGATTGCTGCGAGTTCGAGGCCAGCCTGCACTACAGAGCAAGAGCCTGTCTCAAAAGAAACAAACAAAGAAACAAATAGGGATAGCAAGAGTTTACACATCTGAGGGACAAAGATCAGGGATGCTGACCAACACTCTACAACACACAGGACAGCCTTTCACAACAAAGAATCACAGTGCCCCAAATGTCAACAGTACAGGGGCTGGGCAGGGGAGACAGCTCGGGACAGTCTAAGCACGGGCCTGCCAAGCACAAGGACCCAAGTTTGATCCCTGGTACCTCATGCCGTGCCGGCTCTGCACCAGGCTCACCAGGCATGGAAACACACACCTACAATCCCAGGGGTGGGGAGGCTGAAACAGAAGGACCACTACAAGCTCTGTAGCAAGATCCTGTACCAAATACATTTTTTTAAAACAATAGTACAGGGGCTGAAAACCTTTATTTTACTTAAGTATAGCTTGTTAAATAGACATTCGTACACGTTTCTAATTTTAATTAATAAGAATTTCTCTGTCAGTGGAAAAAAAGAAAGAATGACATATATACAACATGATCATCAACTAAGCACAAAAGAAGGTAGGGTTTTTAGCTTTGCAAAGAGCCAGCCTTCCTTCGGATCAAGAACAAGGTCCTCCAAAATGGGGACAGCCAACTCTAGGAAAAAAGTCTAGGCCAATGCTTTCTATTTTACTGACTCACCGGAAGATAGGGACATTCTTAGGGCTTAAATATAGGGAAGAGTCTCCTTTTCGCAGGTGCTTCAAAGGTCTGAAGCACGAGCAACATCAAACACGTTTTCCTACGAAATCAGTTATTCTTTCGCCTGTTCAGGAGACAGCTTACCTGGGATATGGATTCCTCCATATGTGATGTTAACGTCGTAATCCCCTGGGGCGAAGGGCACATATTCCGCGCTGCAGCTGCCATTTTTGTTGTCTCTGCAGTTAATCTTCGACTCTGATGGCCCCTCAACAGTTATGCCAAGCCCACCAATCCCTGCCCCTCTGGAAAAGGTGGGGGAGAAAAAAAAAGTTAAATGTTACACAGTCCATGCTGTTCCAGTTGTCCTCAGAATTCATTAAAAATCTCTCTTATGAGCTGGGCAGAGTGGTATATACCTGTAACCCCAACGCTAGGGAGGCGGATGGAGGGGCAAGAGAGAACCTGAAGCCAGCCTGGGCTACATAGTGAGTTCAAAGCCAACCTGAACTACATGTGAAACCTTGTCTCAAAATAAACAAACAAATGAAAAGCGCTTTATAAATCATTACATTTAGCCAATCTGACTCAGCACAGCGCCACCTCTCGCGCAGAGAAGTTCTCAGTAGTCTAACAACATACATCAGGCTTGACCCCTTCGTCCCCATGCTTGTCCTTTTATTTGTGTTGCCTATCTAATTGCACTAAGACTGCAAATACAATGCAGGTATGTACCCTGCAGAACCGAGGCCAGGGCCTTGTGCGTGCTGAGTAAGTGCGGCCCTGAGCCACACCTGGCCGGCTTTGCAGTCTTTCGTTCACACAAGAGGGTGGCTGTGTCTTTCTGCATTTTCTTTCAGGTTAGGGGGCTTCCATCTTGTCCTCATTCCGCTCAGCAGCTTTATGGCTGTCATCAAGCGCTTTATGCTAAAGTTTGTAGGTATATTTGGTCTTTCTCTGTAGCATAACTTTAAAGAAGAAAAAGCCTAACACAGAAAAACTTCTCACTGAGAGCAGAGACACCATGACGCAAATATAGGGCATAACCGTTGGGGAGGGGTAAGGGACACAGGACCTTTTTAAAAGCAGTTAAAAGTTCCAGGGACACAGCTAATGATCTGCCTCACACGCGCAAAGTCCCAAGTTTGATCCCTAGTACCACAAAAATAATAGATACATACAGTTTAGTTATGTAGAGTTACCCAACACACTGAACCAGGGCCTACCTACCTGGTCACTACAGTGAAGAGATTGGGTTTGTTGGTAAAGGCCTCATTCAATCCAGGACCTTGGGCGTGGACCCGAGAAGGCTGGCAGCCTTCAGTTACAACCACTTTGAAGGGGCTGTTGGGAATGCGCACGTCATCGTACGTCACCTCCACCACGTGGACGCCTATCAGAGCAAACAGAAACGTCTACGTGTGGGCCATGGCACTCTCATTCAGGGTTTTATTCAGAATCAAGTCTGCGTGCAGCTCGTTGTCAGTGGAAAGCAGTGCGTGTTGGAAAGTCAATAATGTCAGTGCAATTTTATTTTTAAAACTTTCTGTCTTTTTATGTTTTCTCTGCACCTGGGAGTCACATGACCCACCCAGCCCACCTCAAGCAAGCATCTCTATGCTTATGTTCAAGGCAGGCATTGGAGACACATGGTCCTAATCTGAGGAAACTTCATCCAGCCATTGACCAATGCACCATGGGAGTCTCATGAAATAAGAAAGATATCCATCCACAAATAAACTGAAAAACCTGTTATCCTAGTACTCTGGTAGGCTGAGGCAGGAGGATAGCAAGTTTGAGACCAGCCTGGACAACTGGGCAATTTAACAAGATCCTTTCTCAAAAACTTTAAAACGGGCTGAGTATATAGCTTACCATGAAAGGTTCAATTTCTGATACAGGAGGAAAAAAATAAAAGTATGTCAGAATATTTATAGGGATCATCCAGGGGTAGATGAGACTGTAATGTTTTTTATGTACCAAATATTTTTATGATTCCTACTAGCCAACAAGAACCAATATAGAACAAGAAATTCACAGGCACACAGCCTGCCACAACCTCACCCCATAACCTCTAGCCCATTACAGAAGGCCAGCAATGGGCCTGCTGTTCTACTGCGGAAGGAGGTGTCACACTCCCCAGTCACTTTGCTCATGCCTCTCCTCAGACAGACCCAGCACACAGGTCACCCACCAGTCAGCATAAGCTGGGAAGAACTAGCCAAGTGTCCCAGCCCAGGAGAGGGTGGCTCACCTTTCTCAAAAGGCGTGTACTCCACCTGGTAGGTGCCGTCAGCGTTGTCGGTGATGAAGCACTCTGTGGAGGCCCCTGAGGGGTTGGTGATGCGGGCCTTGATGTGGTCACCCCCAACCTGGGTCAGGGGCCTCGAATCAACCATGAAGTCGGTGGTAGCTTCCCGAAATACATCTGCAGAGCAACCACAAGATGAAAACCTCACTAATACCTTGGGTCAAGGAGCAAGCTTCCAAACTGAGGTTCTAGAACATACTCAAGTCTACTTTCACAGGGACAGCAAACAAGTGGTTTCTCTGACTTTCAAAATTAAGAGCATCAACCTTGTTATTGCTTGGATTAAAATGTCCTCATGAAGCTGGGCGTGGTGGCGCATGCCTGTAATCCCAGCACTCGGGAGGCGGAGGCAGGAGGATTGTTGTGAGTTCGAGACCAGCCTGAGCTACAAAGTGAGCTTAAGGCCAGCCTGAACTGCATAGTGAGACCCTGTCTCAAAAAAAGACAAAAAAAAAAAAAAAAGTCCTTATGTGTGTAGAGGGAGGGCTTTTGGAATGCACTAGGTCACAGGAGTGTTCATCTCATCATTGGATAAGTTCACGATGAAGTTGTAACTGAGTATGCTATGAGGAGGTGGGGCCTGTCTGGAGGAAGCAAAGCCATAATCAAAGGGATTCATTTGTGTCTCTGACCTCTGGCCTTTGGCCCCTGTCCATCTCTCTGTCTCTGTCTCTCTCTCTCTCTCTCCCTCTCTCTCTCCTACTCTTTTTGCTTCCTGACTGCCACAACCTACATACCATTTCTGTCTAAGAATCTGCCAACCAAGGAACCATGTACTGAGGCCCCTGAAACCGTAAGCCAACATAAACTTTTTCTCCTTTCAGTGGTGCATGTTAGGTGTTTCATCCTCGAAACAGAAGTACAAGGCCCTCTCCCATTGCAAGGCAGCCTTGGCCAACTGACAACACAATCTCCGCTGGTATAGGGCTGACTTCTCTACTAGGGAAGAGGCTGACAGCCTGTTCTAGGGCAGTCCTGACTACTCACACAACAATGGGGGCGCTCTACAGGACACAGAGAGCTAGCCAGCACCACACTTTAAATATTTTTCAGTGGTGAAGTGTCAACAATAAAACATGTTGTTTTCATAGTTTAAAAAAAAAAAAAAAATCAAGATTTCTGGATTTGAGAAAACCTGCTGACAATGTTGGGCACCCTTCCCAGTGGGAGACAGAGAACAGAGCCGGGCAGTTGGGCAGTCTGGAAAGGCCATGCGCCCCCTCCCCCTGGGTCCTGACTCCCTGCGGCAGGTAAGCACCCTCACTCCCCCGGCCTGGCCCCCACTGGGGCCATGTTTGCAGCCCTTGCTCTGTGAGTCTCTGATCGCCCTTAAATGCCAGTGTGTCCCCCTCCCCTGTTTATAAGACCTACCTTTTCCTTCAATTCCTGGTCCGGAGACCCTGACTCTGCTGGTGTCCACGGCGGGCTCCACCTTGACCCGGGCGGGAAAGTGCGGCACGAGCTCACCGCCGTACTTCAGAGTCAGCGTGTACATGCCGGCCGTCAGCGGCACGTAGGTCACGGCGTAGGTGCCGTCCTTGTTGTTCTGAATGCTGACTTCGGCTTTTGCTCCTGAGTCCGAGACGGCTTCAAGACCCAGGGTGCCAGGACCCGCTTCCGAACAGTCCACGCTCAGGAACCCGGCTTCCCCAACTTTGCCCTGCCGCAGGCCGGGCCCTGAAGCCACAACCTTGGTCGGGTCAAACGGCATCTCAATGTCAGCTTTGAAGGGAGAGCCAGGTATGTGGACTTCTTCAAAGAGAATGTTCACAAAGTACTCTCCAGGTTTCGTGGGAAGGTAAGAGACGGAGCAGGTACCATCGCCGTTGTCAGAACACTCGATTTTGGCCTCGCAGGGACCTTCCACAGTTAGGCCTAAGCCTCCCGTCCCGGCTCCTTTGGTGTCAATGGTGAACTCGGCAGGCTTGCCCACGAGGCCACCTTCAAGGCCAGGCCCGTGTGCCTTCACCTATTTTCATCAAAAAACAGGAAGTCAAGCTCTGCCTGTGGCTGGGTACTCCTACTCAGCCAGCCCTACTGCCTGTCACTTCCACTGAGCGCACCCCAGCTAAGTGGCCCTTCTTCCCCGAGCCCAATACCTCCCACACACCTCGCTGAGTGACACATACCACAACGCAATCAACACTACAAGGGGCAAATAACTGAAGAGCACTCCACTGAAAGTTACAGGCTGGAGGCACAGCCACTGGCACAGGAGCAGGAGTGAGTGGAGACAGCAGATCCCCACCCCCAATCCTGGCTCTTCTGAACAGCAGGGCTGGACCTGAGACCTAACAGCTTGTCCAAACACAGGAAGGCTTTCGTGAATTTCAGGGCAGCTCTGGCTGCTGGGCCTCATTCAATAAATTCTGGGTACTTAAAAAAAAAGTGAGCTAGATTTAAAAAACAGGAAGAGGTGAAACACTCATCTCTTGAGTCCATAGTGAGACAACTTTGTGGATTCATGCCATTCAGAAAACCAGAAATACCTTGGAGTCAGGGGTATCAGAAGAAATCAGAAAGGGGGTTGCATCTGTCACCTCTTCCTGATAAGCTGGCTTTGAAGCAAAGACCATTGCTGCAGGACTCAGGGACAGCAGTCCCTCGCCAAAAGCTCACAACCAGTGAGAGGAGGAACAGAATGTGTCCCACCAGCCCTGGGGACCCTTCTCAAAGGGTTAGCCATTGAGAACTAACATTCTTCATTAAGTGATTTTCTGGACTATGGGGTTATGGTGTCATATTTGAGGATAATGGGACACGTTCTAGAACAAGAACAAAAGCTTACCTTGGTGGGATCCGGTGGCAGCGAGGCCTCTACCGTGTAGGGGCTCCCAGGCACGGGGTGTCCGTCGTAAGTCACATCAACGGCGTACAGCCCCTCTTCCCGAGGGATGAACTTGGCTGAGCTGCTCTCACGGCCCACTACAGGTGCCACCAGGCAGGGCACAACCTTCCGAGAAGGGCTCAGGATTGTCACATCCAGCTTCCCCTGGCCTCCTGCCCCTCGGGTATCAACGGAGAATTCCTGATCCTTCCCCACCTCGACTCCTGGGAAAGGGAACAAGCCAGAGTGAGGAGCTGTCCCTCGTCAAAGAATCAACAAGGGAATTCTCGGGAGGCTGAGGCAGGAGGATTGTTGTGAGTTCGAGACCAGCCTGAGCTACAAAGTGAGCTTAAAGCCAGCCTGAACTGCATAGTGAGACCCTGTCTCAAAAAGACAAAAAAAAACAAGGGAATTCTCTGCACGTGGGACATTACCTTAGCCTCTACCACAAGCAGTAACTGATACGAAGGCCTGTTTCAGCCGTAAGAACAACCAGCATAGAAACAATGACTAACAGTGATAATAGCTATCATGTACTAAATTCATTTTATACACAAGCGCAGATATGGCACTGTTATCTGCTTTGGTTTTTCAACACCATGAAGGGAGTGTTTATTATTAACAAACAGTAGTAGATGGGGAATCAGGCTCAGAGACATTAAAGTGCCTAAGGTAAGACACATCCAGCAGGCCACATAGAGGACTCAAACCTAAATCTGAGTCCACAATCTGTTTTTCTGGACAGAAAGTTGTATCTGATACTGTTCTCTTTACTTACTTTTGGTGGTGACTCTCTCTCTCTCTTTTTTTTTTTTCTTCAGAGCCAGGGGTTGAGCTCAGGTCCTTGTGCTTGCCAGTCAAGTGCTTATTCTACTGAGCCATCTCCCTGGCCCCTTCTTTACTTACTTTTGATGTCAACCTCCTATCAAAACAGCCACATAGGTACCTGTTTTATCTACTGACTCTTGGCAAGAAAAATTGATCCTGCAGCCAACCCTCCGCCAAGAAGGCCAAAGCAGGTAGAGGCAGGCGCACAGAGTTCTCAGAACAGACTTAGGTGATCTTTGAAAGGTCTCTGCAAAGCAAGGCTGCAGGACACCCAGTGTTACGCTTGGCAAAATCAAGGAAAGGACTTCCACATGCCCCAAGGATCCTGACTCTGGTGTGTAGGATGCTGCCAAAATGAAACTGCGAGACCACAAGCAAGGGGTCTCGAAGCTCTGTGATCCAAAGGGAAAGAAGCTTTTCCCACTTGGCATCCTGCTTTTCCTGTTCAGAAGTCAAACCTCTCAGTGCATTGAGGAAGGCATACAAGGGGACATGTGACAGAGTTGAGCAGTGACAGTTCTTGTGTTCGGGGCTGGCTGACCTAGCCACAAAAGGCAATACACTGAGCTCTCACTTTACAGACTCTGAGGCTGAGAGCTAGTCTTGTCCACAGGTTGTACAACTGGGTCACAAGTCAATAAAAGTGCTCACCAAGGACACTACTGAGACCCTGGAGGAGCTGTGACAGAGTGCATTGCCCTGTGACCAGGCCCTTGCCACTGAGGTACAATCCAGGCTGGGACCACCAACATGGAACCCATAGGTCTGAATGACACATGGCTGACTTCAAATGCAGGCTGGAGACAGGTGGGTCTAGCAGGATAATTCAACATTAACATTGCTGAATGCTTTCTCCTGCCACGCCTATATGGGTAGCTGCAGGGAGGAGGGGTGGAGGGGGTAGTGAAATGATAATTTTGGGCAACTCTAGAAAAGAGGAGAAGAGATGGGTAACATGGAATTAAGTCAACTGTAATTTTTTTTTTTTTTTTTTTTTTTTTTTTTTTTTTTGTCTTTTTGAGACAGGGTCTCACTATGCAGTTCAGGCTGGCTTTAAGCTCACTTTGTAGCTCAGGCTGGTCTCGAACTCACAACAATCCTCCTGCCTCAGCCTCCTGAGTGCTGGGATTACAAGCATGCGCCACCACGCCCGGCTTCAACTGTAATATTTTAAATGAAAAAATGATTTTACAGGGCTGGGGAGATAGCTCAGTGGTCTTAACGCCTGCCTGGCCAAGTGCAAGGACCCAGGTTCGATCCCCAGTACTACATGCTATGCCCGCCCCACGCTGATACCAGCAGTGGTGGTATACTCCTGTAATCCCAGCACTGGGGAGAGACTGAGAGGGGAGGATCACTATGAGTCCAAGCTGCGTAGTGAGACGCTGTATATCAAATAAATAATTTTTTAATGGATTTATATATTACTTGTATACAAAATAATCTTACGGGCATGTGGAACACCTAAAGCTGAGTGTTAAGTATATGGGGGGTTCATATAAGATTACTCTTCACTTTTGTACATTAGAAATGCTCCACAATAAATAAAATTTTGGACTTGGCATGGTGGTGCTGTAATCTCACACTCAGGAGGCTGAGGCAAGAAGACTGCCATGAGTTTGGGGCCAACCTAGACTGTATAGTAAGACCCTGACAAAACAACAACAAAATTTTGAGAACTTAAGGAGTGAAATGAGGGTACCAAACACTTGTTCCTAACAATCTAAAGGGACATGGGATAAAGGCAGAGGGCAGAGAGCAGAGTGTCCTGTGCTGGTGGCTCCTGAGCACGGGGGACTTGACTTTTAAACCTTACTCTTGACCTAAACATTGCTGAAATGGCTGGGCTAGTTGTACTTGGTACAGTTAGAAACTCCTCCAAAAGAACATGCCTCGGCTTTTCGCTTTAAGGAAAACTCCCCACAGCGATGTCCGCAGTTATTAAGGGCTGACTATGTGCCCACCTCTAAATTATTAGCTTATTTAATTTGCATGATATTCCCATGAGCGTTTTTCACTGCCCTGAACTGCTCCCTTCCCCCCTAACAAATTCAAAACTGAGTCCCGGGGAGGCTCAGTGGCGGATGGGTCACAGCGCTGTTGCGTAACACAGCCCGCCTTCAGACCCGTGTCTAACTGCAAGATCTTGCTCTGTACCTTTGCTTCCCTATAAGTTCCAGCTTTTGAAGGAACTCCAACCGCAGTGTGCCTGCCTCCAGGCTTGTGGCCCTCCTCCCTCCAGCCCACACTTACTGTTTTCTAGCCCACTGATTTTTATCTTGCTCAGATCCAGCGGAGCCGCGACGCCCACAGTGAAAGGGCTTTTCGGGATCGGATCGCCGCCGTAGGTCAGCAGAACCTGCATAGCGCCCTGGAAGGAGAGAGCATGGAACACACCTTGGCTGCCGGCACAGAGCCTCGGTATTTAAATCTGCCCCCAGACTCTTTGATTCCTCCCAGAGAGGGTGGACAAAGAAAAGTGTCTGACACTTTCCTTTTAATGTTTTTGACCACGGGCAAGAACAACAGAGACATCAAATCAAGTAAGACTAGCTGGTAACCACAGAGACAACTTAATGAGTGGCTGGCCCTGCAGTGTGAGTTTTTGCACATTTCCTCAATTCAATCTCAAAATAAACCTAAGGTGAAGTTCCCACGACCACCCCATTTTTCCATACTAGGAATGGCAAAGTTTAAGCACCCTGCCCCCTCTGTCCCACTTCCTAACCTGCATCTGAGACCTCCCCTCCCAACACACAGTCAATCCCAGCCACTGGGCTTCAGGCCACAAAGCAAACCGAACCAGTTTTTCCACATCCTGGCAATCAGTTCCAGGCCACCAGGATGCAAAAGGGATTTGCAGAAGTTCACCCTCAGCAGAACCATTCTTTCCTCAACACAGTATCTCACTGTTGCTTCCTCTGAAGGAGGGAAAAGCCCCAAGTGCAAAGGCGTGCTCTGCTGTGGGATCAGGAGGCCCTTTTGCAGGGAGAGCCCCTGGGGGGGGGGGGTGTCTGGAGGAAAGGAATGGCCACGCCTGCCACTGCAGCTCTCCGACAAGCTCTGGGACAGATTCTTTTCTCCAAGTCCACCCAATCCCCTCCCTCCAAGCCAAGGCTTGGAAAAGCCACTGCCACTCAAAAGATCAAGGTTCCCTCACCACACTTGTCCAGGCATGACTTAGGGGACATGGAGACAGAGCTGACCCCCACCCCGGCTGGCCCTGCTGAAAGCTGTCACTGATAAAGAAGTGTTAAATGGATGTAGCTTTTGGCATGTCTTTTTTTTTTTTTTTTTTTCCTCACATTCCTTTTGTAATAAAGAATGGGGGGATGCCAAGGAAAAAAAAAAAAAAAGGGGGGTTGCATCAATGAAGAGGATAGGATCGCTTGTCCGGAATTTTTACACCGCATCCAAAATCAACAGGCCCCCTACCTTCAGTGTATAGCACTTCATGGTCAGCTGTGTACAGGTCAAACACATCTGATTCCTAGTGGTTCCTAAAGCACACAGCATGTCACCAGCTTCGTCCCAAACTGCTCCATGTAGGGGATCTTGGGCTAAGAACTTTAAGAGCTGAGAGCCAGTAAAGGGCTCCCGGTTAGGTTTAATGAAAGACTGAGTTGTGGCTCCATCCTCCTTGATATTCCCAGCTCCTCAATTTGCCCCCACCCCTAACTCCTCAACAGTGAGCCTGAAGGCTCACAAGAACTCCTGGAAATACCTTCTGGCCACTTCCTGCAGTGCTAAGGAGAGAAGGAAAATGTTTCTTCCAGTTAAGCCTATCTATGCCCACAAAAGAAAGTATGCTCTCCTTACCTGTCACAAGCGCCTCCCTAGCAAGCACAAGGTCCTGAGTCTGATTCCCAGTACAAAAAAAAAAAAAAAAAAAAAAAAAAAAAACACTCAAAATTTACTGTATCTTAAGTAACCTAACAGGGGAAAAGAAAAAACCTCAGAGATTCACACTCCAAATGCCTACAGCATTTCTGGTCCACACCCCAGGCCAGGTAAGCAATGGATCGTGCTTTCTGCGAGACAGTTTTACTCTACTTGCCTCTGAGATCTGATCTTTATTCTGCAAACCACAGGTACATGAGGACCCTGGCCTGACAGAAAAGCCCTCTGAGCAGCCCTGCACCCAACTCTAGGAACACTTCCGGGCAGAGCTTGCTGCCCTAGGAGGTTCCGTGAGGTTGCAAGGGTCCCTGAAGTTGACACAGTATCCCAAGGAGCATCTGATTCCTAGTGGTTCCTAAAGCACACAGCATGTCACCAGCTTCGTCCCAAACTGCTCCATGTAGGGGATCTTGGGCTAAGAACTTTAAGCCACATGAGGCCACAGGCAACCAAAGGCAAAGAAGACGATGACCTCAGGAAAACCATTGCCTTTCTACGAAATCCAGCCTGGGCCTGACCTCTGGAGGTATTCAAGTTCCAATCCACCATGTCCACTCCTCTAAGGCACAAAAAAGCTCTGAGCACTGTATAACAAAGCAGCCACTCCAGGCACTGGAGCTCTTGCAGCTATCACTACCGGCCCCAGCAGGACAGAGTAGCAGCTTTGTGGGTGCCAGGGAGCAAAACCCAGCAATCAGGGGCTGGGGAATGACAGTCAGCACTCTGAGGGGATGCACCCACCCCATACAGGACATGCTCACATGTCATACCAGACAGCTCTTTCTGGAAAGACCCAGCCTGTTATTGCCCTGTGAGAAGGTGTCCCCATAGGCAGCTGTCCTCAATGCAGGCCACCTCCCCCCATGCTGGAGATGACATTCCAACTGAACCAAACCTCTTTATCATACCCAAGGGCAAAACTTCCTTCACCGGATCTTGAGCTTGCAACTGCTCTTGAGAAAAATGGTTCAAAGGACAAGGGACACAGGTCAGTCAGACTCCTCTACCATCTCAGTGTCCCCAGACTCCTCTGGTTGCAATCTAGGTGCCCGAGTTGGTTGTTCACTCATTCACCCCCCCAATCCATTCAGGGCACTGATGAATTTAGGGCTGCTGTGTGCGGCCAGGGCTGAGAATATGCTCATAGGACATGACACCTTATGGTCGGGAAGCTCACACCCCAAGAGGACAAGAGTCGCCTGTTTTCTCTGCCATAGAGGAAGGTGAACAATGGCAAGTGGGCCAAATAATGAAAACTATAATCTTCTTATAAATGACAAGGAAAACAGAGAAGTGTTGTGAATGAAATCCGCTCACACAAAAGGCAACAACTGATACCAAGATGCCACCCAGCTCTTCTGGACAAACAGACCCCCAAGAGGCAGGCTACTGCGCACGCCAACTATCTACAAACCTGCTATCAGAAAACCAGATGCATTTGACCTTGGGGTGACCCATGCAATAGGTTCTTCCACCCTTTCGGGCAGAGGTCACACTCTGATCCTAACTTACCTTCTAGCAGCTCAGGAAAATACAAAAATGTATACGGATACAGGATAAAGCCAAACAATGGTCAGTGTGCCTGACAGTAGTTTTCTGGGGCCTCCTCCCCCAGGAACAGGGAGAACAGCCACAAAGACACTGTACTGTCAAGGGGGCACTCCTGGTGCTTAGGCCCCGCCCACCCCAGGAGCAATCAGCAAGAAAATTACCTGCTTACCACGGAGTAAGCTGCTTAGAAAAGAACAGTCTAGCAACAGAAGAATCTGTTTTGCTATTTCTATCAGGACTTGCTCATTGTGATTTTTTTTTTTGTTTTGTTTTTTTGCCTTTTCGAGATAGGGTTTCACTGTGTAGTTTAGGCTGGCCTTGAACTCACTCTGCAGCCCAAGCTGGCTCAGGCTCCCAAGTGTTGGGCTGACAAGCATGTACCACCATACCCAGTTCACTCATTAGGATTTTTTAAAGCACTGGAATAAGCAAGTCTGGAGATTCAAGGCCACATTTCTAGATCAACACACAGACCCTGCCTCAGAGAGCTCCTTACACTGGCCAGAAAATTCTCATAGAAAAAAGAGGTAATCTTGGGCCAGGGAGATGGCTCAGTGGAATAAGAGTTTCGCTGGCAAGCACAAAGGCCTGAGTTCAATCTCTGGTTCCACAAAAAAAAAAAAAAAAAAAAAAAAAAAAAAAAAAAAAAAAAAAAAAAAAGATGGAACCTCTAAGGAGGTGCAGCCCCCAAGGAAAGGGAACAACCACCCACACCCCATTCTCATTGTACCCCTTGTTCAAAGCGCCGGAGAAGAGGCCACACAACCCCACCCTTCTCATCCTACAAAGGGGGGCATCCCACCTAGGCGGCTCTTTCCCTTCTACATGAAGGCACCTCGGAGGCTTGAACGATGTTTACAGTATCAAGTGTGAGAACTAAACATCCAGGCTTTTCTCCTAGGATGTCTATGTCCTGGCCCTTGAGGGGTGAACATGAAGAAAAATCAAATTTTAAACAAATAAAGTAATACAGAATGTCAGCTCTGCGAAAAGAAAGGAGCTGTGGAGACAGTGGCCATGGCCGACCACGCCATGTGCATTCACCCCACTGAAGGGTGCCTTTAACATGATTAAGATGGTAAATGGCACACATAGTGCCCAACAATGAGTTACTAAGAATCTTTAAAAAAATAAAAATCTTAAGCACATAAACATGATCTTGTATAGAAGAGCGGTTGTGTTTTTAGCCCCTTACTGCATGAAGCAATCAGGGTGAAACAGCGTAAATGGCAAGCCAGACCTGAACTGCTACATTTTGTAAAAGGGAACAATTATTTGCTGTCCTAAATAACGCTTCAGGCCTTAGGGACTAAGGCTGAACTGGCTCTTTGAGCAAAGACTCCATTAAAACACCTCATAAAAAGGAAAACATAAAACTGAGCTAAAAGGGGCGATAAGGAAAAATGCAGGTGTGGCAGCTCTTTCTCCTGGAGTCATGAACCAGGGACTCAGAGTGCATGCGTGCGTGCGTGCGTGTCCTGCTAAGGTGGGTATGTTGGAAAAACATAGGCTTGGGCTCCTATCAAAATATCAAAACCCAAAAGGAGGGCGATGTGGGAACGGCTTCCTGCTCATTCTCAGAGGCTCCTGCAGGCCATGTGCACGGCGCCTTGTGAGCTCTGGTCAGCGCTCTGGGAGAGACATAGAAGGGAAGGCACAGGGAGCTGCCCCAGGGCACGGTGCCCCCACCACTGTAGATGCAACCCTCCGGTCTGAGCCCAGCACCAAGAAGGCCTGGCCAGCTAGAGTAGGAGAAGGAAGCTACCTGCTGGGTGGGTGTGTATTTCACAGTGTGCGAGTAATCATAATTGTCAATGATGTCCAAGTCCTTCACCACATCGCCAGGAAGAGGGCCGCTGAACTGCACGTTGAGTGGGGCTTTCCCAGCACCCTTGGTGTAGACGGTGAAGTGGGTCGGCTTTCCATTCTCCACACCTAGAAGGACAGGGGGACATGAGGGAGACTGGGCCAGCTGGAACAGTCTCACATTTAGAACCAGTCTGACAGGTTCACCTGCAGCACACTAGCATAGAGCCAGGGAGAAGGCCCAGGCTCAGACAGGCACGCTATCCCTGCCTCCATCTGAGCCCAGAGGTGAAGAGAGAAATCTCTCCACACCCAGGCCCTGAACACAGGACAGCCTCACCCATGCCATCTTACCTGTTCTGCTGAGCCCTGGGCCTTCCGCCTTCACTTTGCTGGCATCATGGGAAGGGTCAACTTTGACTCGGAAAGGGCTGGCGGGGATTTCCTGTAGCAGAGACACTGTCTCAGATGGAAAGCCCCTGAGCTACTGCTAGAGCTTGGCCTTCTACCCAAATGCATGGGGCGAAGCTTAGCCCATCTGGCAGCAGGTAGTGAGCAAACTTCCATTACACACACTTGAGCATTAGTAAGGCCATAAGAGGCTGCTGTTCATGCCTGCAGCCCTGAGAGGACAAATAAATCCAAGGACTCTGACTCCCTACTCCAGATGGTGGGCACTGAGTATGAAAAACATGCTACACAGAGTAAGACCCAAGCTGATGACAATATATAGGATTCGAGGTAGGAGATACCAAGCAGCTGCAGGACCACAAGGACAGAAACAGAAGAACTGTAATTCCTCAGAAATGGTTGGGGCTGGGGAGATGGCTCAGTGGAATAAGCACTTCCCTGGCAAGTGCAAGGACCTGAGTTCAATCCCCAGTTCCGCCAAAAAATAAACAAATAATTCCTCAGAAAGCATGTATCCAGACAGCCAGGATAAAGGCAAAAGAGGTGAAGTTGTTGTAGCCAGCAGAGTTAGAAATATTCTAGGCAGTCAGACAGGGCCAGGCCCTCAAGGAGACAAGATGGCAGACAAGGTGACTTTGCAACTTGGAAGAGACAGACATTCCCTATGGCCACATCTCAAGACCAAGACAAAAAGAGGAAACACAGCTACATACTTCCCTAGGGATGGGCATCAGGGATTGATATTCTAAATAGGTATCAATCACCTTGAAAGAGCCCTATTGAGTCACTAGCCCCCAACAGGAAGAGACCCTATCCCATTTTCATGCCTGCATGCTACATGACTCGCTTTTCCATTTGGTACGGGATTTAATCAATTTTACCTGAGCAATGGTGCTTGTAATCTCATTGGTTAACCATGGTTTTGTCCCACCTCTTGTCCACCTAAGAGGGTTCCTATATATTCATCACCTTAGACTCACCCCACCATATGTTTCTTCTCTATAAAAGTCCCTGGAAGAGACAGCTTCCAGGGGAACTACCCACTCAGGACCCGCTCCTGTCCTTCTCTCGGACGGGAGCTTTCTTTCCCTCAATAAATCTGTTCTGCTCATACCCTGTCTGTTCCTAAAATTCATTCTTTGGTTTTAGAGAACACAAACTTGTACAGGTCAGGTCCAGAGATCATTTTTCCGTTTGTCATTTGGAGGGTCCCTATATCATTTGGAGGTCACCCACCCGAGATCAGTTTTTCTCCCTGTATCAACGTCAACTCAGAACCAGGACATTTAGGTACAAAACTTTCTCCTGAGGGTCCTGTTATTGAGTACAGTTAGTTTGAACTGGAAGAATTTCAGAATTCCTGTTTCCACAGTACTGTTCCACCAACCTTAACTATCACACACCTGACTTCAAACACCTCTCCTTGTAAAAGTATAAAGGCAGGGGCTGCAGTGACCGCTTCAAAGACACTAAAGAGGAACACGGCTAGCAGTTACTTTTCAGTCAGAAGACTGATGAAAGCTTACAAGGAATCTGTCTCCAGCCTTACTTTTTAAACACTAATACACCACCTTGCTTTTTGTTATACACAGTAGAAAACTTAGTTCTAGAGGTATTTGTTTCCTTCTTGGTTTTAAGGAACCAGAAAGAAAAAATCCTGAACAGAGTTCTCAAGATACCTTCCTGTTGTTTAAAAAACAAAAGGAAAAAAATGCACACAGGTGACCAGAAAGAACCCAGGACCCTCCCACCTGTCCACTCCCAGGTCCCAACACACACCTGTGATGCAAAGAGAACTTTAATCGTGTATCGCCCGCTGGCGGGAGGCACGTATTTGACTGTAAATGTGTCATTAGCATTGTGAATAATGTCAAAATCCACATCTTCCTCATCTTCACTTAACACCCGGGCATCACACTTAATGCCAACGCTGACATCACCTGGAACAGAGCAGCTTATTAAAGCAACATTGTGCAAGAAACAGCATGTCCTGAACATTCACTTCTACAAGAGCAACAGGGTAGCTCTAAGTAAAACACTGAAGAAAGGGAAGATATATTGAGTCAGGGCTTTGGAAAAGGAATGAAGGATATTATCAAGAGCAGGACACAGAAGCTCATTAACGAACAATTACCTATCTATCTACACAGATTACTTCTGGGTTCAAAGGTCACTCTCCTCCAAACACTGTAAAAAGAACTTCTTTCAAAGGAGCAATAATCACCCGGCTACGAGAAGCCTGTTCTCACCTTCCCCAGCCTCGGTACAGTCCACTGTGAAGTGAGTGGGCTCGTGGGCTTTCAGACCACTCCTTTCCACGCCTGGCCCAAACACTCGGACCTTCTGAGGATGGCTACCTTGCCCAATGTTGACCTGAAGAAGACATTGAGAAAATTATCAGGTGGTCCTATTGGACCCAGCAAAACACTGTTACTAACTGCCCTACGGGGCAGTCCCAAGTATTCTGCCCTATAGACTCCACCACCTTTCAGCATCCACCAAGGACTGGCTCTTTCCTCACACATACTGTGGCTGTCAGGTACAGAGCTTAGATACAGAAACAAAACAGACTTTTTTGTTTGTTTATTAGTTTTTGCAGAACCAGGGATTGAACTGATGCCCTTGCACTTGCCAGGGAAGCACTTATTCCACTGAGCCATCTCCCCAGCCCCTAAAACAGACTTCTTTATACAAAAGCCAGGACTCGCCTCACCACCTACCCTGTAGGGGCTATGTGGGATGTTCACACTGCCCCAGACCACAGCAATGGTGTGCTTGATGGGCTTAACTGGGGTGTATGAGCAGGCATACGTGCCGTCCATTCGGGTTTTCATCTGTATGTCAATTGGCTGGCCTTCTCCATCCTGCAAAAGAGCCAAACTTAGGAACAGAGGGGCCCTCAGCTGTCTTGACTAAGTAAGCCACCATGACCCCCGAGACAGCCAAGGGACTACCTGCTTAACCAACAAAAACTCAATGGGGCAGACACAGTGGGCCAGGTTCTCATTCTACAAGGTCAACAGGTGATAAAAATGTCGCATCCTTTTTTGAGTTTTTGAGACAGGGTCTCACCATGTGGCGCAAGTTAGTCTCAAATTCTTGAGTTCAAATGATTTTCCCACCTCTGCCTCCCAAGTACCAGCACTACAGGTGCGTGCCATACACGCCACTTGATTGTTAATTATTATGTGCTTTTCCACATCAATCCCTACACTCAAGCTCTTGGTCAACTGCTTTAGACAAGCATATTTTCAACTCTGTTTATAAACTTTCCATAATACTCTGAAACAAGCCTTCTTTCCACCAAATGCAAATCATCAAGTTGATGGAAAAATTCCTTTATTTGATGTTAGTCTCAACCCCTACTTAACCCCATAATATGGTCCTGTTATTATTCCCAACCATGGATGAGGAAGAACACTGAAGATTCACATCACACAACCTGCCATTCTACTGCCAGTCTGACAACTGTCTGCACAGGGGGCCCCCTAAACATACCTGAGCGTATATCATTAAGGGAGCTTTCCCAGCATCTTTAGGGTCCACGGTGAACTCAGCGGGGTTGTTGACAATGCATCCAGATTTCTCCAAACCCGGCCCATATGCGTGGACCTGAGGCAAAAGGCCAGTAATGATTCTCTTTCTGTGCAATACCCCAACCGACCCCCCTATCAGTGATAGCAATCCTTGCAGACACCAAGTGCCCGGACTGTAACCCCAAATGCACCTATGTATCACACAACGGGCAACACTACAATTAAAACTGAATGCGTGGCTGCTGGGATGACGCTGGGATGACTTGAACGCTGACAGAGAGGGCTCTGTGTGCCCACTGCAACATGTGTGCCATAGATCCACTGCCACCGCCGCATAGGACATGGCCTTCAAGGAAGGGGTGGGAAAGAGCTCGGGACTAGCTTTACTATATCCATATGAAGATGGCTACGGAAAGGAAAATGCTCAAATAGGCTGTGACTTTAAAATAAATAGTACTGGGACTGAGGACGTGGCTCCACAGTAGAGTACTTGCCCAGCATACACTGGCCACAGGGCCAATCAGCAGCCCCACAAAATAATATCAATGAAACGGTACAACCCAGGCTAGCGCGGACAGCACTGTGTGCCGAGGACACACAAAGCTGTCTCTATGGCCTTAGCAGCACATATTCTGAGCCGAGAGAAAGCACTCCTAGGAACTTCTAGCTGTGCTCAATTTCTGGGCTCAGAATCTTTACCATGAAAACAATCCCAAAACTCAATAGTTCCTGGGTAGCAAAGGAAGAATGGTTGATCAAGGAATGACCTAAGTCAAGCCCACACTGACATAACTGCCCAATGGTCCTGCAGCAGCACACACGGGGGATGAGGGTCACCTCCAATCGATGGGCCAGGCAGGCTCAGGCAAGAGGCAAAAAAGCCCTCAGAAACACTGCTCCAAACCAAGAGAAGGGGAGCTGGAGGGGGGACAATTGAGACAACCTTTATCTACGAGTATACTGAAACTATAAAAAATTAGGTGCTCCGTGTACCATCCAAAGATCTGAAAGGGTATCTTCCATCTCTCAACATCCCGGTAGGGCAACTCTCAGGGTTCAGGGGAGCCGGAGGAGTCAGGGAAGAGAGGAGAGAGAAAAGTGAGGCTGCCTCACCAGGTCTGGGTTGTAGTCTCCCGTAGCGGGGCGGATAAGGGCCATGTACGGGCTGTCCTTTATGTCCTCATCATCACACATGATGTGCACGGCATATTCTCCGGGCTCCTTGGGCCAGTATTTGACGTCACACGATCCATCGTTCTGGTCATCGTACTCAATCTTTGCCTGGGAAGGGCCTTCAATGGCAAAGCCTGAGGGGTAGGATAGAAAGGCCTCCTGGTTATATTATAGAAAGGGTCTGTCTTAGGTTACTACCAACTTATTATTTCTTCTTCCCAAAGAGCCAAATCTCAGCAAGAGCACTGGAATCTGTGCCCTCTTTGCACAAAACCAATGTGACCGAGCCCTCACTAGAGATGGAAGGGTTGGCAGAGTTGCTTTTGTGTTTTTTGTTTTTTTTTAATATCAAACCTTTCTATTGGCAATATGTCAATAGTGAAAGCCTTAAACCAGAGCCTGCTCCTTGCCCCACCAAACCTACTTCTGGGCCTTTACTTGAAAGAGATGACAGAGGGTTCAGACTCAGTATTGTTCACATAGCACAACTTTGGAAATAACTGAAGAACCCAACAAGAGAAATACCCGTACAATGGCATTCCATGCATGCCATGGAAATGCATACATACAGTTACAAAGAATCCCCTAGACGGTGTATGTGAGAAATCAACATTTTTATGTGTATGGGGGCAAAGTATGGAAGGGCAAACCAAAAGGTTAAATATCATCTCCAGACTAGAAGGATATATCAAGATGGTTAATTTTTTCTACTAGGGAACATTAAATATGGCTTATGTTCCTCTCTTTTGCTTATTGTTCTACCTAAAGCAGGGCCACTAAAGTAAGGCACAAAGGCCAAATCTGGCTTATTGTCTGTTTTAACAAATCAAGCTTTAAAAGTTCCTGGAATGTGGCCATTCTTTTGTATTTTCACCAGATGTGGTGGCACACGCCTGTAATCCCAGCACTTGAAGGACTGAGCCAGGGGGATTGCTGAGAGTTTGAGTCCAGCCTGGGCTATATAATGAGTTCAAAATCAGCCTGCATTACAAGGCAAGATCGTATCTCAAAACCAAAATAAAAACCATAAACGAAACACGTTTTGTATGGCTGCTATCAAGTTATAATGACAGAGTCACATAACTGTGACAGATTTACAGGAATAGTCCTTATTCCTAATCTGAAATGATCCAATAAACCAGGTACAGGTGGTAGTGTATGCCTATAATCCCAGCACTGGGAAGGATCATCACAAATTTTAAGACAGCCTGGGCTACACAGTGAGTTCAAATGAACTATTTACCAAGACCCCATCTCAAAACAAACAACCAAACAAAGTTCATATTGAAAATCTATTGTTCCACAGTGAAGAATGTATATACCTTTCAAGTTTTTTAATTATATACTGAACTTTACTCAAAATTTACTGAAAGACTTTCCCCCTGATTATTTGTTTTACTGATTACTTTAGTAGAACTTTTTTTTTCCCACTGCCAGAGAACAAACCAATAGCTTTGCACACGTGAGGCCAGCACTCTAAGACTGAGCTGCGCCTCCAGCCCTCTGATAGTTTAAGGCAGACCTCACTAAATTGTCCAAGCTGACCTTGAACCTGTGATCCTCCTGCCTCAGCCTCCAGAGAAGCTGGGAGTACAGCCAGCCCCAACTTTCAAATGTGAGTAAAATTCACTCATTCATTAGCTTAAACTAAGGTCAGTCAACAGTATTTGCTAAATGTCTACCATGCCCCGAGTCCTGTTCAGGCACCACAGCGCCAACCAAAGCCCCTGCCCTCCAGGGAGAATGGAGGGGTAAGTGCTGGAAGAGAGGCCATGGGCAACTGGGAGGGCCATCAGGTTGGGCCTGTGGTTTTTAAGGCAGAAATAAAGAACTTCACCTATTCTTTTAAAATATGTCTGGAGCTGGGGAGATGGCTCAGTGGAATAAGCACTTCCCTGGCAATTGCAAGGGCCTGATTTCGATCCCCGGTTCCAGAGGAAAAAATAAATAAATAAATAAAATAAAATATGTCTGTAGGGTTTGTTGACTCTTATTGTGGAAAAGCAATTTTTGGACACACCAGTAAAACAGATATGAGATAGAGATGTCTGTTAGAGATACAGATCCAGGACGCGCTTAAAGCATGCAGTGCAGGTGTTGAAATAAGTGAGAACATGCTAGAAGCTGGACTGGGGGCACAGGGAAAGGGATGCCTTTCAGACAGGCGACCTAGGGCATGCATTTCTATGGTCAGCTTACAAAACAGGCCATTTATCTGTGTTTCAAGTTGAGAATGCTGCTGTCAATGTAGCTATCTGTAGGTGCAATTTACAGATGAAAAGAACAAGGCCAGTGTCTGGAATTAAAGAAAGTAACACTATTAGGATGGGGTCACAAATTGGGAGGTCTCCAGGGGCAAAGAAGAAAGCTTGGCTTGAAGCTGCTGTATTCCTTAGAGGTACTGTACAACTTTAAAATCCCCGTTTCCTTGCCTTTTTTTTAACTTCCTTTTTTTTTTTTTTTTTTTTTTTTTTTTTTTTTTTTTTTTTTTTTTTTTTTTTTTTTTTTTTTTTTTTTTTTTTTTGTCTTTTGGAGACAGGGTCTCACTATGCAATTCAGGCTGGCCTCGAGCTCACTTTGTAGCTCAGGCTGGTCTCAAACTCACAACAATCCTCCTGCCTCAGCCTCCCGAGTGCTGGGATTACAGGCATGTGCCACCACACCCGGCTTTTTTAACTTCCTGTGTGTGTGTGTGTGTGTGTGTGTGTGTGTGTGTGTGTAGATCCTGCTTCAGCACCTCCAACCCATCCCCTGACTTGGTCTCTTATTTTTAAGGGGTCCTCGGAGGGAGACCAAAGATCTGGCATTTTAGGCTATTTTCATTCAGTCTAGCTCAGGGCTAAAAGTCTCATCTTGACAGATTTAAAGGAGACACAGGAATATTGTTTTTGTTTTAAGAACCATCTTGTTTTAATATTCTGAAAAAGGCAAAGGCATAAAAGGCATTAGCCCACAACAATAATAGATTATGTTGCATAAAAGAATTTTACAAGTGGGCTGGCAAGATCGCTCAGCACACTAAAGTGCCTGCTTAGGCAAGCACAGGGACCAGCGGTTCAATCCCCAGTACATGTTCGAGCCCTGCCCCAGGGTGGGCTGAGCCAGGCACACACACACAAAAATAATAAACTAAAGCAAAAGTAAAAGAATTTTCCTAGTATCAGAACCCCAAAAGCATAAACTATTATTTATCAGGTTGTTTCATATAACCAAGATATTATTCAGTTATTAAAGCCTGTGCTACAATTTGACATTTGTCATACAGAGGACACCTTTATAGAGTTGGTAGGGGTGACATTCAGTTTTGATAATGAACAGATTTTACTATGTCTTATTGTTTAGTCAGTAGCAAACATCCTTAAAATCCTGACTTTCTTAGCCGGGTGTGGTGGCGCAGGCCTGTAATCCCAGCACTCGGAAGGCTGAGGCAGGAGGATTGCTGTGAGTTCGAGACCAGCCTGAGCTACAAAGTGAGCTTAAGGCCAGCCTGAACTACATAGTGAGACCCCGTCTCAAAAAGACAAAAAAAAAAAAATCTTGACTTTCTTGTCTCTATTTTACAAGGTTTTTTTGTTGTTGTTGTTGTTGCTGCTGTTGTTGTTTGGTCCTAACTAAGAAGGGCAGGAAAAAAAATAGCAGCTACAAATCTGTGGCAGTACCCAAAGCCCATTGGTCAGAAAGCCAAAGGCAGTGAGGCCATGTGAACCCCAACACCCAGCTGACACACCAGGTCCGGTGCCCTGTAATCCTCAGCCTCTCCAAGCTGCTGGCCAGCTGCCTCTACTTACCAAGAGACCCTACTTCAGAGCCAACGGACTCCACCACGAAGTCGGCTGACCGCCCCACCATCCCGCCATGGAGACCAGGGCCCCAAGCTCGAACTTTCTGCATGCCTGCTTCAGGGCCAACTTGAACTTCAAAGGGGCTAGAAGGAAGGGAACAGAAACAGTAAAAACCAGTAAAGAAGGAACTGCCTACAGCCATAAACTACTAACATACATTCTTTCCCCTTACCTGATCCTTTCACACAGTCCCAAATCCCAGGAAACCCTTTCCTCCACACAGCTCCCCTATGGCCATTGTTATGTCAACAATATGAGTGCCTGAGGCACTCAGGGGCCCCTGGCTGGCACTCAAGTCATACTGTACTGCCTGGCACAGCAGTCAGTGACCTTTGTATCAGGGTTCTCCAGACTGTGGGCCTGGGCAGTTAGAAAGTCCACGCTTCTCCACATCCTACCTATGCTATAACAGAGAGCTCAGCTGACGAGGCTATAGCTTATATGTGAAAGAATGCACTTTCTCCTTGTGGTGGGGTGTTCTTCAAACTATGCTTAAATGCTAAGAATTCTATACAATAGTCTTCCTTTACCCTCTGTTTTGCTTTCTGCAGTTTCAGTTCCATGCAACCAAATGGCTGAAAGGTGTGTCCTCAGGGGGTCGCCAGTAGCCAAGTCCTCTCAAAGCACCCACCTCAACCCCTTCACCTGGCCTCACTTAGTAGCTGGTAGCTCACCTTACATTACAAAAAGAGGGCGTGCAGGACAATAGGGCATTTTCACAGACTTATATGCGTACAGTTTTTAGTATGCTGCTCTAACTCGATTTCATTATGAGTTAGTGCTGTTAATTTCTTACTGTCCCTATTTTATAAATTAAATTTTATTATGAGCCTCTTTGTGGAAGGAAAAAAACAGGACCAGCCTAGGATCTGGCACTACCTGTGATTTCAGACAATGACTGCAGGTCTTAGAACGTACGCCTTACAGATTTGGAGGGACTTCTGAAATGGCCAAGTATTGCTCAAGGCAAACTAAATTTATTCAGAGTTTAAAGCTGCCCCCAGGAGAGCTCAAAAACACATGAGTACAGAGAGGAAATGCAACACCCACAAAGCAAAGCTGCAGATGGAAGCCCTCGGCCCCTGGCTCACGTAGATGGTTTTGAT